>OY986971.1:13083183-13185404 GCA_963920575.1 Narthecium ossifragum | reverse complement strand
TTTGCTTTTGTCAAATGTTAGCTTTTATTTTTGGGTATATTCTTAAGATTGCCGGCTGGGGAGGTTAAGCAAAGATATATGTGTTTTTTTTTTTTTTTGCAACTGAGCTCAATCATGTGTGGAAAATAATGATTTGTTTTTGAGTTATTTATTTGTTCTTACTTGATTTATGTGTGGAAAATAATGATTTATGTGTTTTTGAGTTTTTTTTCCAACTTTGGTGAGGTTTTCATATGATGCAAGAGAAGAGAGACAGACCTCATTGTTACCAATTTTAGAGAAGAGAGACATACCTCATTGTTATCAATTTTTGACATATCTCATTCTTACTTGATTTCGAGCTGGACCGAACTGTGAAGGTCTCAGTCATGTTTACAATGTCCAACCTATAGACCTTGAGCAACAGTGGCAAGAAGATGCCTTCATTGTTTTCTGATTCTAATGTAATAGTAGTGGTGGAAGCCTAAGTAGATGGAAAGCTTAGTTTAGAAGATGCCTTCATTGTTCGTCTGGGTTTTGGTTCATAGTTTTTTGGGTTTCTTGGGATTTTTAAGTGGAGGGTTGGACTGTCATATGTTGTTCATTGACTGTATATGTATATGCTAGGTTTAGTGTTCATTGATTGCATCTTTTTCTATTGTAGATCCTCCATGATGGCTGATGATAATAATGATCAACTTACCGTTGGCATAGTAAGTTATTTGCATGTGAATGTTGGTTTTGTCTTTTACTACAATATTCATTTAGTTTGATTTATTTTATGTCACATATAGAGCGTGTTAAATTTATTATGAATGTTTGTATTGTTAATAATAATAAGCCATCAAAAGCTGCGTTAGCTCAACGTGCACGGCGAGAACGGGAAAAAAATCAACAAAATGAAGCTGGATGTTTAAATAAGCAACTGGCACAACGTGCACGGCGAGAACGTGAGAAATTAGGAGGATTTGTTGGACATTCTGAACCTGCGTCAAAGCGAGCAATGGTTGAACAAGCCTTGGGGACTTCATCGACTGGTATCTCGAATAGGCATTTGCCACAACGTGCACGGCGAGAACGTGAGAAAGTAGGAGGATGTGTTGGAACTTCTGAACCTGCACTCAAGCAAGTAATCGATGTCCGAGCCTCTGGGACATCGTCCAATGGCATTCCACAAACACCTGATCAGGTGGATTATTCTATGCGCGGAATAACTCCGGTGACGGTGCAAGTCCAATCTTTATCTGCAGAAAATAATCGGTAATTTATTATTAATTTATGATAAATAAATAAAAAATTTCATATAGTCTTTTATTGATGAGAAGAAATTTTATATTTGTAGGCCAACTGAAACAAAACAAGTGATTGAATCAGACGATGATGACTTAGAAGTTGTAGCTCTGAATGCAGAGGTTCATCCTCGGACACAGATAGATCTTGGACGACATTTTCTTGGTCGGATGGATGTTGTATGTCCGTATTGTTCAGCTTTACATTGGATGGATGAAAAACTCACAAGGTCATCTTTAGTGAGTCCTCTTTTTGGAACTTGCTGTTCTCAAGGAAAGATTCAGTTACCGTTGCTTATTACACCGCCTGCAGCGCTTAAGGTTTTATACGATGGAAACGATGATCGGTCAAAATCCTTTCGTCGTTACACTCGAGAGTACAATGCGTCTAATGCTTTTACGAGTCTCGGTGCTACTTTGGATTCAAGAGTATTTACTGGAAGAGGTCCTACAGCATTCATTATCCATGGTGAATTGCGCCATCAAACAGGATCATTGATACCAGAACCAGGGCGTGAAGCCATGTACTCTCAACTTTACATTTATGATCCTGATTCTGCGTTAGATGTTCGTAATCACAGAAATCCTCATTTGAGAAGGGATGTTCTTAAAATAATTCAAGATTGTCTGCTGCAATCGAATGCCTTTTCAAAGAAATTTATTTTGGCTTATGAAATTTTGAATCAAACAGAATTGGCAGGACAGAATTTACCTGCTTATCTTCATTACAATCAAGTGACCGATCAGCGGCGGTATAATCTACCAACGGTCGATGAGATTGCGATAATATTACCGGGTGATGGATTTGTGGTTGATGCCATGAGGGATATTATCATACGTCTCAGAGGGAATAATCAGTTGATGAAAATTAGTGAGTGTCACCCAGCTTATTTGCCATTACATTATGTTTTATTGTTCCCTTATGGTGAGCTCGGTTGGGAACAAGGGTTGAAACAGTGGGACATTCTAAATAATCGACATACAAACGATAGACTTACACAGATGGAGTTTTATAGTTATCGTTTGTTTCAGCGTCACACAGAGTATTCAACGATTTTGCGAGCAGGAAAGTTATTTCAAGAGTTTATAGTGGATGCTTGGGCTTCGACTGAGCAAAATAGGTTGAATTACTGTAGACTTCATCAAGGGAAACTTCGTTCTGAACTGTACCATAGTCTGTCTGATGTTGGTCTGGATGGGCTTGGAACTAACCAAGTTGGGCAACGAATGATTTTACCGTCTTCATTCTCTGGCAGTGCAAGAAATATGTTTGAAATCTTTCAGGATTCAATGGCTATTACGCGATACAATCACCATCCAGATATTTTTCTCACAATGACAGCAAATCCTAATTGGCCTGAAATTACTTCAGTTTTGTTTCCTCATCAAAAAGCTACCGATCGTCCTGATTTAGTTGCACGTGTTTTTGAGTTGAAGAGAAGGAGATTAATGGATGAAATTAAGAGTAAACATGTGTTTGGCAAAAAAGTTGCACATGTGTTTACAATTGAATTTCAGAAACGAGGGCTACCACATATGTATGTACTTTTTTTCCTTCAAGGTCCAGATAAAATTCGAACATGTGCTCAGGTGGACCAAATAGTATGTGCAGAATTTCCAAACCCAGATGATAATCCTACACTATTTGAAACTGTAAAGTGTTGTATGGTACATGGACCATGTGGTGCTCGAAACCCTCAAGCAGCATGTATGGAAAATGGTAAATGCACCAAGCGTTACCCTCGAGGATTTGTGGAGACAACTACTATGGATCAAGATGGATATCCTATCTATCGTCGTCGTGATGACAAACGTGTTCATATACTGAGGGGACACGAAGTTAATAACAGAGATGTTGTTTCATATAATCCGTATCTTTCTAACATGTTCAACTGTCACATTAATGTGGAAGTTTGTGCAGGGGTCAGGTGTGTTAAATATATTCACAAGTACATTTACAAAGGTCACGATCGCACTACAATGATTTTAGGAGGGATAGATGAGATACAACAATATCTAAATGCGAGGTACATTGGACCGCCAGAGGCTGCTTGGCGAATATTTGGTCATCCACTGCATGAAGAGATTCCAAGTGTTGTACGATTGGCACTTCATTTACTTGGAATGCATCGTGTTGTTTTTAATCCAGCTGAATCGTTAGAGAGTATTGTTTCTAGAGCTGAGCATCAACAATCCACTCTAACTGGTTATTTTGCATGTTGTGCTACCAATGAATCTGCCTGCGCATTCACATACCAAGAATTTCCACAACATTTCGTTTGGAAGAAGTCTCAAAAGCTGTGGACTCCGCGCCAACAAGGATTTGCAATTGGTAGAATGTATTTTGCTAGCCCTAATTCTGGCGAGAGATTTTATCTGCGGTTGCTCCTAACTGTTGTCAAAGGTCCACGGTCATTTGATTGCTTGCGTACAGTTAACAATGTTATGTGTAATACATATAAAGCTGCATGTGTTGCGAGGGGGCTTTTGGAAGATGACGGTGAATGGATAAAGTGTCTTGAAGAGGCTTCAATTATGAACACTGGACATCAGTTGCGAAGATTATTTAGTATTATTCTGATTCAGTGCTCTCCAGTTGAACCATATGCGTTATGGAATCAATTCTCAGAACACATGTGTGATGATATTGCACACAAGATTCGTATATTGTTTGTCATTTCCAAGCCAACTGAGTTTCAGATAAAAGATTATGGATTGTATTTGTTGAATCAGCTGCTTCAGGAATCGGGCAAGAGTTTGACGGATTTCCCGCCCATGCCAATACCCATTGGGAATTGGAGTGTAGTAGTTGATAACAGATTGATATTGGAACATCAACAGCTCCAGAGTGATGCACAACAAGTAGATGCTGAAATTAATGTTGGTCGACTTAATGAAGCACAATGCGCTGCTTATACTGCAATCACGTGTTCAGTTTTTGAAAACGAAGGGAGAACGTTCTTTCTGAATGGGGGGGCTGGAACTGGAAAGACTTTTTTGTATAATACAATTGCTGCGAAATGCCGCAGTCTTGGACATATTGTTGTTACTGTGGCTTCATCTGGCATTGCATCGTTGTTATTGGTGGGAGGTCGAACCGCACATTCAACATTTTGTATTCCATTAGATGTGTTGGAGAATTCAGTCTGTGCCTTCAGCAAACAATCATTGCAAGCAGAATTGTTCAGGAAAACAAAATTAATAATATGGGATGAAGTACCCATGCAACATAGACATTGTGTTGAAGCGGTTGATCGCACTCTTCAGGATATTTGTGATAGTGTAAAGCCATTTGGTGGTATCACTGTTGTTCTCGGTGGAGACTTTCGACAAATTTTACTTGTTATACCGAAAGGAGTGCGCGAGCAAATTGTGGGTGCATCATTGAGAAAATCTGTGCTATGGAGTCATGTACATGTGCTGACTCTGCGCCAGAACATGCGCTTGAATAATTCCGCCACTGAAAACATAAATTTTTTAATGTTCTTGACAGAGGTAATATGCTTTTTATCGTTTTTCTTCAGGTCATGTTGCTTGAATATTATTATTTCATTAATTTGGGGTTGTTTATTCTTAATTCGTAGATTGGGATAAACCCAGAAGATTCTATAGAGCTTCCATCAACAATACGTAGGTGTCAAAATTTGCATGAGCTGCTTTTTACTATTTATCCAAAGCTCGATGTTGTGGGTACAGTGACTCCAACTTTCTTGACTGAGCGGACAATTCTTTCTGCACGTAATGATGACGTGATTTCTATCAATTCAGATGCGTTAAATGCTTTTCCTGGAGAGACAATTACTTTTTTGGCGGCTGACAAAATTTCACAAGATGAACTTGATTCTACTATAACTAATCGGTATCCAAATGGGTATTTAAACTCATTGAATCCTGTTGGATTACCGCCGTTTAAGTTAGAGTTGAAAGTGGGTTGTCCAGTAATATTGTTGAGGAATATAGCGCCGAAGGATGGACTTTGTAATGGCACACGATTGATGGTTGTGAGATGTGCTTCGCGTATAATTGAGGCTCTAATTTTAAATGGAGATAAATCTGGAAATTTAGTATTCATTTCAAGGATATCATTGACTCCATCAAGTTCAGAATGTTTGCCTTTTCAGATGACAAGACGTCAATTTCCAATTCGATTGGCATATGCCATGACAATAAATAAATCTCAAGGTCAATCAGTGAAATTTGTTGGGATTGATTTGCGCACACCGGTCTTTAGTCATGGGAAATTATATGTGGCGCTATCTAGGTGCACATCTGCTGATCGCATAAGTGTCCTACTTTCAAAAGATCGATCAAGTTCCACTTCAAATATAGTTTATACTGAGGTTTTGTTGTAATGCTACTTCATAAAATTGGAATAATCATAATGAGGTAATTACCTACCACGTGATTTAATTTTTAGAAAAAATATATATCATGATGTCAAATATTGTACTAATTTTTTAATTTTGTTTTGACAGATTATTGTGCATTTCTCTCGCTTTATTTGCCAAGCTTTGATTTGATTCTGCCCTCACTAATACACTATTCCAAAGCTCATTCTAGACAGTATGGATCATGTCGTTATTTTCGGAACGGTGAGTTACTCTAAGGTTCATGTTTACATATTTAATTATTTTTTTGAAAACTTTTTACGTGATTCTTATTTTTATAAATAAACTTTTTGAGTGCTTAGGAAGATAATAATGTCCGACGAACTGTTGAAATGTTACGCGATAGCGGAGTTCGTGTTGAGATTCGCTCTGAGCATGACCTACATGCCATGCAACCACCTTCAGTGAGTGGAAAAAAATACTTAGATAATATTTGATAAAAATAATACTATCAGAAAAGTAAAGCATGTTACTTCCATGTTTTCAGGCACAATCAAGACGCCCGGCACCACCTGCTGCAAATGGGGTAAGTAAAGCATATTAGCTTTCTCACTTACAACACTGAATCAAATACGTCCAAGAATATATTTTTTCAAGACGTCTACGTTGATTGTAAGAATTATTTGATATTCTTTTCTGCCGCAGGATTGGGACACACATGCTCAAAACATGTTGTATAATAGCAGAATGACCCTGCTTAGTTGGACCTCGAACAATGTATGTATTGTACATATCATATTTATATTGTCAATATTTTTTAATGGTTTATGATCTCATGATTCTGTTGGAGGTTGTATTTTGGGTGCCACGGACGCGATTCTCCATCAAGATCGAGACATACACTCTCAGACGTATTATCGGTAGAAGGTTAGAGAAGCCATGGTGGTTACGTGCGAGGTGAATGTTAGAGAAGCCATGTTGATGCTTTTCTGTTTAAGTTTCTCATATCCACATCTTTTTAATTATCTTTCTCAAGACCATAATTCTAGCTATGTTTTAACTTAGTTAGTGTGGTTTGTGGGGACAAGTTTTGCCCCGGGGACAATGTTTGCCCCTTTTATAATGTGGTTTAATTTTTGTATTTGAAGAATGTTGTAGAATTGTTTCATTTAACTCTCGGTACAGGGTAGATTTTGCGGAAATTTTTTAAAAGAAACTTTAAATATCCGTGTCGTAGGCACGGACATTCACTAGTATATATATATGCACCAATAGTTTTAGCCTCGATGGAAAAGATTTATATAAGAATCATGTTCGAGCCATCTGTAACACAGAAAAACGAACACCGTTTATGGAAGCACAAGGCCAGGGTAAAAGAAAAAAGAAAATCATTATGTTTGTCATTGGAAATGTTAAATAAGTAAATGCTTATATTAAAATGTAAATTTGATCGAAGGTACAATAGATGTCACTACTGTAGCATTTTTGGACTCATCATTAAATCTAGGAAGGTAGTTGAAGGATTCTGTCTAGGGCTCCAAGAAAAGGGGACACTGAAAAGGACCGCAGGCCTCCCTATGACCCTATCCATACCCCAACAGAACAAAAGGGTTCTTTTCTTTCATCAAGGCACTACAGTCCCTCCATGCTCACAGTGCATGCATTGCCCCACATCTCCTCTTGGCCTTTTCCTCTTGTAGCTACTGCCTTGTTCCCCTGCATTATGAGCATTAATATTGTCCATCTTTAAATGAAACCTAAACTTTGATGCTTATCCAACAACATTAGCTGTGTCTTGCTTCTCTACTGATTGCGAGCCCTTCTGTTCTGATGCCATGTTAACTCGCTAGTTATCTCAAAAAGCTTAAACTGATGAGAGAGAATGAATTCGTTCGTTAATTTCAGGTAATATTCGATCAGTAGGAAACAAGCATTCCTCTATTTTGCACCATAAGTTATTGGTGGTGTTTAATTCATTAGTCTAGAGCACGTCTGCGACTAATCTAATCGAACATGATTAAAACATTGTCGTGTCGGCATCTAGCAAGGAAAAAGAAGACTTTTCTAGGATCTTAGATCTTGGTAGGAAGTACCTTCTACAGGTTAATGTTCTTTGTCCATGTGCTTAAGTTTGTAGCAGTGTTTTAGTTTATATCTTATGTCACTGTTCTTCAGACAAAGCCTTCCTTTTGTATTAGATTACATAATTGTTGCACTATCAAACAAAAGCAATCAGTTAAGGTATAGATAAGCCACAAAGAATAAGTAGTGATATAATTCCACATAAGCTACCTGTTATTTCTTATTAGGGAGTAAGGTAAGGTCCAAGTCATGACTCTAGATGCAACCTCTAAAAAGTACAAACTATAAGAAGGCAATTCCCTCTTTACAATTCACAGGAAATGTAGTGCTACTTGCAAACATCCCATATGAGTGACACCAAGGATGCCAATAAAAAAAAATTAAAGGTCCTCAAAGCTTGTGAAGACTACATTCATGGATAGAGATTGGCTTTGCCAATAATTCATAAGTTATTTGTGAAGACTGCATTCTTTTATATAGTCAGGATGATACTTACTTTTATCATCAATATTTCTTGCCACAGTAGCTAGTATTGAAATGAAAACCATGTCTGTGAGATATGGCAACTAAGCTTTGCTGTGTTTAAACATAGTAGATCCTCTGCATAGGGCTGTATTGGACTAGTGTCCGATATTGTATCAGGTAATACAGTCCAATTTTCCTATCACGTGATGCAGTATCATCGTCGCATCGTAGTATTAATGTTTGATGTTGCATCATATAATATGGCCCTATTTAACCGTATAACACGATACAGCAGTAACACTATTTTAGAGACATATGCGGCTATAATGTGTGTTATTTTTGCAATAAATGTGTTTGCTTTAGATGCTTTGATGCAGCACTCCAAACAGCTGCATCAAGCTTGAGGTTGCATCGCTCTATAAACCAAATGGGTCTTAAAAGTTGCATTCAATATGTCTGGCATCTCTTTTGATGTCTCTTTACAAAAGAAGTTATCATTACCCAACACATGATTAGCTTAATCATGTTCTACTTGGAGGAAGTTTACGGTATTGCATCAGAAGAGCAAAGCAGTTAAAAGTAATGGCGGTCCTTGTTTTCACAAAAGAAGGCATTTGTGGCCCCTCTCCTCCCTCATTGTGAACAGGTGGCAATGAGAGCTTTCCTTTATGATGAAAGGGTGTGAGTGTATGATGACAACTAGCTTATAATGTAAGGACCAGAGCCTTTGGAACTTTGAGAAAGATCACCATGCCAGCTCTTAGAACTAAAGAACATGGTGTTGATGCTTGGCATCTATTGCTCAAAATGATGAAACACTTGGACATCATCCTGAGAGCATGCATTCCTCCACCTTTCTTCTTTCATGCACCTGTGTTTTTCCAATGCTTGAAGCATGTCATGCCAAAACACATCTACGTGATGCAAACAGCAAAGTTTCCAACTAGCAGTAGTGTGTTAGTTTTGCAGACGCTGTCCTATGCATTGTATTTAAGTCCTGTGTGGTGGTTGAGTGGCGCTGCCACGCCAGATAAGCGACTTGACAAATCATGGCAAGCCCAATTAAAACATGGCATTTCCATATCAGTAAAGATTTATGTATATGGTCAACTGGTACATGCCATCAATCGGTACTGGGATATCGATTGTTTGTTCTATTCCATCGGTCGACCACTGCCAATGGATTAAATTAATTCATCGATATCTCACTACCGATGGAATGTACCAATGACCGAATCGGTAGGTATCGGTAATGAGATGTCGATCAATTGATCTACTCTATTGGTAGTGGTCTACCAATGGAATAGAACATACAATCGGTATTCCATTACCGATTGGTGGCACGTGCAGTGCATATGTCACGTGGCCATGTACACAAATAAGCACTTTTTATATATATACCAGGATGACATGGCATGGCTGTGCCACATAGAACTGTGTTGGGCACTTGTCTAGTGACAAGCCATGTCACACCAAGACCTAAAAAAACCATCCGGACCGGGACATGATTAGACCTACTACTATTTACTTCCAACCTGATGTGATACATTATAAATGTCACGGTTAATTTGAACAAAATTCATCTAAGGGCAAAATTGTAATCTAATAAACTACTATTGCATGATACAAAATTCAAAATACAATTGCTCCTCAGATATGCAACAGAGACACCAAATACCTCAAAGAGGTAAATTATATATTTAATATAATTTTTAAATTATAATTGTTCAATAAAAAATATGTAAAACTACAACTGGGCCCTCAGGATCCTCAAGTCATATGTCTTAATATCCGGAGTACAGTCCAGGGTGTCCCCCCATTGTCGCTCTACCATATTGAACTCCAAGGGTAGGTGTCGGAGAACAGTACGCGAAAATGTCCTCAACACAACCAAAACTGCCTCTATAAGCGCCACTACGCATCATCTCAAAGGAAGCAAGAAAATCAATAGCTTCCAAGTGAGCGACACCTTTGATGTCCAAGGCATCAAGGATAAAAAGCACCTCCTTCAACTGGTCCTCTAGTGTCGAAGGATCACCACCACCACCTCTAAACAACCACAGGTTCACCCCTCGGGATCCCAAGAGTACAGAGGCAACACACATCTGATCTCTACTCGCTCATCTCC
Source organism: Narthecium ossifragum (assembly GCA_963920575.1). Lineage (NCBI taxonomy): Eukaryota > Viridiplantae > Streptophyta > Magnoliopsida > Dioscoreales > Nartheciaceae > Narthecium > Narthecium ossifragum. Next base: position 13,175,133 of record OY986971.1, on the reverse strand, counting down.
AGCACGAGGGGAGACTCACTGTCAGGCGAGGGAACGGACGACACCGGTGTGCATGCATATCTCCCCCCGAGACGTCATGCCATAGCCGGAAACCAACGAAACAAAGAAGCAATCAATAAAGGAAAAGCATGCCACATTCGGACGCAAACAAACATGCGCTCTAACCCTAGAACTATCCCAATCCATGCTCAAAACCTTAACCACAAGCCTAATACCAAACTGTCACACCTAGATCCAGAAAACCCATCCGGATCGAGATGTGAGGAGACCTACTACTATTTACTTCCAATCTGGCCCGATATAGTACAAATTTCAAAGGTAATTTGAACAAAATTCAACTAAGGGAAAAATTGTAATCTAATAAATTACTATTGCATGATACAAGATTCAAAATACAATTGTTCCTCAGTTATGCAATAGAGACATCAAATTCCTCAAAGAGAAATTATACATTTAATACAATCCTCAAATTATAACCGTTTAACAAAAAATTTGTAAAAGTACAACTGGGCCCTCAGGATCCTCAAGCACATCCTGAAGTCGACGCGCCACCAAAGGTTTGTCCAGCTGGAGCTACAATTGAAGAGCTGGTGCCTGCACCTGCAAAACGCAGCACGGGTAGGAGTGAGTGATAAGCTCAGTAGGGTTCTACTCTACATCACACTGAAAGAAAAGGGAACTACAAAGTCTCAGGTTCCATCTCATCTTTAGGGGAAATTCACGTTACGACCACTGCCTATCCCAGGGTATGCTCTCTTTGACCTCTACTGTCAACAATCGTCCCTCTCTACAACCAAGTACTCCAGCGCTGAAACAACAGGGCGTAGGACACAGGGTGCAATAGAAGAGCCGGCACCTACACCTGTAAAACGCAACTCGGCTAGGAGTGAGCGATAAGCTTAGTAGGATTTTACTCTACGTCACACTAAAAGGAAACGGAACTACAAAGTCCCAGGTTCCATCTCATCTCTAGGGAAATTCACGTTACGTTCACCGCCTACCCCAGGGTACGCTCTCTGTGACCTCCATTGTCAACTGTCGTCCCTCTTTACAACCAAACGCTCCAACGCTGAAACAACAGTGCATAGGACAAAGGGTGGTATGTAACTTCCCCTAACACGGAAACTGAGACTGAAACTGGAACCCTGGACGACCTCTACATCTCAATCAGAGTAATTGTAACCAACTAGACCTCAACCTCGAGAATATAGAGATTTCAACATGATAATTCACGCCCTAAATCTTGTTACGCAACCACGGTCCTACGACTACATCCGAGATGCCCGAGCCGTCGGATCGAAGATCAACCCATCGCCCACGCCTAGCCTAGAATGCCTCTAATGCAATCAAATACATGAATGCTCACATGCACATAAATAAGAATACTAACATGCAACAATATACCACAACAATATACAAAGTTAGGCATAGCATACAGCTCACCAAAAGGGTAAATATAACAGGGGTCTAAACAAGAGAAATAAGAGCGCAACAGTCCCACAAGCATCCATAAGGCTAACCAACAAGCTACACAGGCCTCTACAAGGCCAAACAGTCAAATATACATTCTAGCATTACAACGACGCCCACTGGCCATCAACAAGCAATTAGACATTTCAATCTAAATTTCGACATTACGACGGCATGCACTGGCCGTCAATCAAAATTCTACAACGGGAGCACAACCCTGGCCAAGCGACAGGAAAAAATAAGCAATTAAATCACATAAGCTAGGGCATAACTTCGGCCCATTAACCCTAAGCATTTCCGAGGGTCATCACTCCATCGGTTAACCCACAAAGCATTAAAGGGCACACCGTTGGCCTATTTAGCTATCTAAACATCCCAAGGGGAATGACTCCTTTGATTCAACCATGAGCCTCACATAGGGCTTTAATAAATATAATTCATATATATATATATATCATGGAATGTCTTCCAATTAAAAGCTAACTAAGCTAAGGAATTAGTAACTAAGGAGGGGTGCTGAAAAGCCGAGATTTAAACATCTAAAATCTACGAATTAATCATACTAACCCTATATGTCACTAATAACATCCTATTAAAGGGTTTAAGGCTAATTAATAATAAGAAATCATCAAGATCCAAGAAAGACACCAATTTCGGATTGCGATAATACCCGAAGAACCAAAGTCGATCAAAACTCGATCAATCGACGTACAAACAACGTGAAACTTGAAATTAAGCTTGGTTAGATATAGGGAATCATGTTAGAGACATCGTATCCATGGATTGGATCGATTTGATATCTAAAATCCATTTGCTTTACTAACTTTTTCCAAAGTTCTGTTTCACAGCAGTTCCGAAGAAAATTCACTATAATTAGTATTAAAATCTGAAAATTACGCAGTCAGTTGCATTTCGGAGTATACGCAAGGATCTACAACTTTTAAGTTGAAGATTTTCCGAGATTATGCATGTGCAAGCCAGAAATCAAGCTAGAACATGCATGTTTCCGTTTGAATAGAAATTCGATAAAAATCCAGGCAAAACTTGCATAAATCTTACTTAAATCCAAATCAAATCACACTAAACTCCAATTAGTTACTAAGCAAGCCTAAAAGCATGATCTAGCGCAAATAAATTATCAAACTAATGATTAAATCAACCTAAAACACCTAAACAAGAGTTTAGGTTAAGAACCCTACCTCAACTCGCTAATCCTTGATTAATCCAATCTAGGATGGCCTAGATTAGTAGAAGAGAATCATCTATTTCTTCGCAAGCGAAATTATCAGACTACGTCCAAATACCTCAATAGTTACAGAGGACGAGAAGGCAAGGTTAGGTCCCCTCTATTCTGATGAGGTTGTGCTTCATGAAGATTTAATAAAGAGATGTGCTAGAGAGTGGAGGTTCTCTTTATTTGGCTGGTTTTTAGGCCAAAGGATGCCATTGGGGCTTCTGAAAACCAAACTCTCTTTGCTCTGGAAGACCACTGATCCTTTCAAAGTTATTGATCTAGCTAAGGGTGTGTATGTGTTTCATTTTGAGAATGAATTAGATTTCCACCATGTACTTACCATGGGGAGATGAATAAATTTTATATCTCGCAAGTATACGAATCGGTACAATCAGTATAATAGCAAGACGAGTATCGTACCCACAGAGATTTGTAGAGATTATTAGAGTAGAATACTAAATAACAGAAAAGAAAGAAAATAAGGAAGGGAAAATAAGAAATATGAAGTCTCGAAAATAGATGATCTAATAACGAAATAAGAAAATGATAGAAATATGATGGATGAATACTAAGGTTCCGATTTCACCATAACATCCTCATTCTATGCTTTGAATCAATCAAGTCTCAGTTTAATTCCAAGGGCTCTGTGAGGACCTGCCCCTCTACCCCTATGGCTCGTTGTAGACCGCAAGGGCAATTTGGTAAATTGCGCCTTGTTGGTTTGTTTCACACCCGCGTGTGCACACACTGACCTTGTATGTGTTAGTGTTTGTTTAGAATGGCTAGGTGGACCCGGGATCGAAAGATCCGGACTTGGGCTTGAGTTCTTGCCCAAGTTTAGCTTTCAGCACACAAAGGATCGATCCTCTCTGGCTAAGGGATCGATCCTCTTCGTGCCAGAAAGCCTTGTGAATCGTCTTGAAGGATCGATCCTTCGTTGAGGAAGGATCAATCATTTATAAGTCGGTTGGTTTTCTGCTTCGCGAGGACGGCCGCCGTTGGCCGTCGCTCTCTCCTGTCAGAGGGGGAAGACTTCCCCTCCCCTTCTTTCACTTTTTCCCCTCTTTCCCGGCTGTCCCCTCCCCCTTTCCTCCTTTTCTCCTTCCCCTTCCCCCTTCTTCTTCTTCCTTTCTCTTTTCTTCTCTCCCGACGTTGCTCTTCCCCTGTTTTTTCGGCAGCCACCTTCCCCTCTTCCGTTCTCCCTCCTCCGACCATCAAATTGGGTGTTCTTTGGCTCGTTGGATTCGTGACAACGAGAGGAAGATCTCTGAAGAGGTTTGGAGGCTTGTTGGTGATCAAATCGCGGGGAATCAGCCGAGGAAAGCGCAGCTAGGTAGGGTTATACCTACTGTGTTCATTTCGGATTTTCTTGAGATCTAGCCGTTGGATCTTGTTGATCCTTGCTTTGTTGGATTCCATATGCCTTGTAGAATAACTGACTTAAGTTTCATGTTAATCGGTTGAGATTTGAGTAGGTTTTATGCAAGATTAGTCTCGGATTTCTGGTTTTCTGCTGTTCTTGAGAAACAGCCGGCTTGCGGCGAGTTTTTCGGCCGGTGAGTACATGATCTTGGCTTTTTATAAACATAAGAGTTGTAGATATACTCGTTAGCTTTCCATTCCATCTTATTTCATATTTTTACGATTTATGTACGATTTCTTATGAATTGTTTGCTTGAGGGCTGCGTTGCAGCAATTAATGGGTAAGTTAGTTTGATTAATGATTTTGATTAGCGTTTTCCCGTTAATCCAACCGTTGGATGATTATGATTTTTGGATATGCTGATCCTGGTTTATACACCTACTGGTGGTTAAGTTGGATCTTGAATCCGACGTCGTTTGGATGTCGGATCGATGGGATCAATTAGCCCCTAAGTAGAGGCTTTGGGTGTTTTTGAATATAATATTATATTTCGGAATATAATATTATATTGTGTTTTGTACATCATCGTTTTCGGGGTTGCTTCCCGTTGCAGGAGTCCGCGGTTGACTGTCGCGGTACCGTCGTAATGCCGGGACCCGCTGCGGATCGGCTGGCAGCGGTTGGTGGTACCGCTGCAGCGATTCAGTAGACTTATATGATGTTTGTCATACTGTTGCATGCCTATCTCCTGTTTGTGTATGTCATAGCATGCATTGTTGTTGTGTGCATTAGTTGCATTGGTTAGGGCGTGGGTGATCTTTGGGTCGCCGTCCCGAGGCTGGAAGCTCGGACTTAGCCCTAGGACCGGGGTTGGGTTGTATGGACCCGGTTGAATTGTGATGTCCAGTCGATTCGATGATAGGCTTAGATGATTGGTACAGTTGTGGCTTGATGATTGTAGAGGTCGTGTCGGCCTCGAGTCGGATCTGAGGTGTAGCCGGTGTCCGGCTTTTCTTAAAACTCTTGAGTAGAGGTTTTGCCTACTCAGTGGTGTCTCTTCCCACCAAACAGTGTTCAGTGTCCTGTTGAGAGTCAGCAGTGCCGTTCCCTGCTACTGAGTGTGACCCGACATGTGACCAGCCCGGCTGGAAGACCATGATCGGGGCCTCAGGGACACGCGGTGGGGTTATGGGACCCCTGTATACATCCAGGTCTTACTTGAGGGCGACACTGTTGCGTTTCCCTCTTCCTTCTGTGTGTCGTAGTGTAGATCCCTACTGAGCTTAGTGCTCACACCTACCCGGGGCTGCATTTTGCAGGTGCAGGCGTCAGTTCTTCCTCTGTGGCCCCTACCGGGCAGTTGGTTGGCGGTGCGGCGGCGCCTGGTGGCTTTTGAGAGGTGGCGATATTTACCGTTTTTACCCTTATGTTAGATAGTCTCCTACGGGAGTATGTTATATTCGAATTTCCCCTCTCCGAGGATATGTATATTAACACTTGAGTTTTTAATCTGTGGTTCGATGTTGTTAATTATTGTGTTTTAGTTGAGGGTGCTTTTGGTGAATTGCTAGGGACACCAATAGGTTAGAGGGAACCCTCGCCAGCTTTGTTTTCCGCGTTTTGTTAGGTTCCGGTTCGCGTCGCCCGGCCCGGTTGGGCTTTCGCGGGTCGGGGCGCGACAGGCTCGTTCTTCCGATATGATGATCCGTTCGGCCACGGTATTCACCAAGTACCCTCAATTAACCCTAGTTAATGAACCCATAGCTAAGGGTCAATCAAGAATCCATTAAGCTCTGAAGAACAAATATGAACCAAGAAGAGTCTTAGCTTGAACCCGGCTTCGACTAAATCTCATTCATTCATAGATCTTGCAAGATTAGGGAATGAACCCTCGCCCAATCTCACATAAAATAATCTATAATACTTTTATTGGCCAGATAAAGATATTTAAGATCTCAGTTATAATAATGAATGAAACAAGGAAAATAAACTGATTAAATAATCATGATCTAATAACATAGAATGATTCAGTTAGGCTACATCGGTTCCTTAGCAAAGGTATTAGCCACTCATGTTCATAAAAACAACCAAGATATTCATGAGGAAGATAAGAAAGAAAAACCCCAGATCCTCAGGCGGTCTTCTCCCCTCTTTCCGGCCTTCAAAACTCCTCCAATAGTGCTGGCTCTTCCCCCCAAAGCTCTGTAGAAAACCCCCTTGGGACCTCCCAAATTTCAGATTAAATAAGCATATATATAGGGGAACCCCGAAATTAGGGTTTTAGTTGAGTTGGACTCAGATTTCCTGAAGGCAGCCCTATTCCGGTCACACCTGGGTCCAATCAAGCAGGAATTTGGAAACTTGCTCAACACAAAAGTTGTATATTTGGAAGTCTTCTACCAGATGCCAAAGATTTCGCAATATTCTGAGTTATATAGAATATTTGATGAATATTCTGCTCAGCTTCGACAGAACAGTTTTCCAGCTGTCTAACTTCATCTATTCTTCCAATCTGCTATCACAACATCCAAAATCCCACCAAATGTCCAACATTAAAGTTGTATATATCTGAGCCGTCTATCATGTATTCAAATTTCAGAATATTTGGACTTCCAGAGAATATGTTACGAATATTTTCCTACCAGTCGACGAACTTCTTCCGTAACTACTTTGTCTGCACCTCTCATGCTCAAAATAGTATATCTTCCTCTAAGAAACTCCAAATCATGAACCGTAAAAACTTATAGAAACTAGACTTCAAGAACTCTCCAACCATATATGGCACATCATCTGGTTCTTCATGAGCAGGTACAGTTTAATCTTTCAAGTTGATCCATGTAATCTTTTCAGCTTCTTTGCTCCTTTTCCTGCATTTTCCAAACAAGTATGTGAAGCAACATATAGATATAAAAATAGTAATAAAGATGTTGATTAAGGATAATAATCTAGCAATTGAGATGGTTATAAGGCTATTTAGAGTGCACTTTCATGCACTCATCATGGGGCCTTGGTCTGTAAATGACAGAATGCTCTCTCTTCTCCGGTGGAGGGAAGATTTCTGGCCGGTTGCAGAGGATTTCACTAAGGTGCCAGTGTGGGTCTGATTACCATAGCTTCTTATAGCCTGGTTTGACAGAGAGCTGGTGATGAAGATTATGGCCTCCATTGGATTGCCACTGCAAGTTGATTTGGTCACTGAGGATGCTAATCGTGGGAGATATGCTAGGGCTTGTGTAGAGGTGGACATCTCTCAGGTGATCAAGGTTGGGACTCGGGTGAGGACTAGAACCAGTGAGAGATGCGCCAGGATTGGGCTCTTGATGAGGGAGAGGAGGATCACATGACCATGGTGGAACTTTGTTAGAGATTGGTGAAGCTTGGTCTGAAGAATAGGAGATGTGTTCCATCCGTCAGATGAGTAATTGGCGATTGAACCCACAATGATCAAATGAAGGCCATTTTTTGGAATGTTCACGGTGCTGGTCTGAGGCGTGTGGTTAGGACTTGTTACCATCTTCTTGTTGACCATGTGGTTTCTTTCATCTTTTTGGTGGATGTTCTGGTTGACAACAATAAGTCTGCTTGGGTGCAAACGAAGCTTGGGGTTAATTTGGGAGCTTATGTTCTGTCATGTAGAGGGCAGCATGGGGGTATTTTAGTCGTTTGGAAGAAGAAAGTATGTTGTGTTTCCATCACTCATTGGTCATTTCAAACCATTCATAGTGTTGTTTCTTCTAATCATCTAGGCCATGTTGGGATTTCTGCAGTTTATGGTGCGACAATGGCAGGGGCACATCAGGAGTTGTGGGAGGCTCTTACTAAGGTAGTAGCGAACGGCTAACCACACATAATTGCTGAGGATTTTAATGCGGTTATTTCTTTTGAAGAGAAATGAGGGGGTGTGGCTTTTACTTATGGAGATACTGAGCTTGATTTTATGAGGTTCATTTGCATAAATTGTCTGCATGAGGTGGATTGCTCTGGGTTCAAATTTACTTGGACTAACAAACAGGAAGGGAGGGCAAAAGTGTGATGTCCCATACTTCTAACCTGGTCCGGCCACGTTAGGTCGAGGGTCTGGCTTTGTTGGTTTGGATCGGTTGGCCTTGGTTTGCGATGGGTTGATCGCATCGCTGATTTGGACCCCGAGAGCAATTTGATAAATTGCGCCTTGTCGATTGGTTTTACACCCACGTAGTAAACACACGACCCCATGAACGATGAATGTGCTTGTTAGAAGCCTAAGCAAGCTTGGGATTGGAAGATCCAATCTTGGGCGTGAAAGGTTGTCTTTAGGACAGTTTTCAGTCTAGGAGCGATGGGTCAGCCCTTGGAGCGACCGCTCAGACTCGTGAGCACCGACGCTGAGGTGTCTATTTGGGTGATGAACGGACCTAGTCTGACCAATCGTTGCTTTGTGCGATCGATCAGACACGCGAACTGGTATAAGAACCCACCCGCTCCTTTGTTTCTTCTCATTTCCTTCTTCTCTCCGCCGTCGCTAGGGTTCCGTAGCAAAGGGTGTTCTAGAAGCTTGGAGAGGTCGACAATAATTGGAGGAGTTGATCTAGGCCATTCTTGGTCGGATTAATCAAAGATTAGCGAGTTGAGGTAAGATTCTTAACCTAAACCTTTGTTTAGGTGTTCTAGGTTGATTGATCCTTTGTTTTCTTGATTTTCTTGTGTTAGATGATTCTCCTAGGCATTCTTAGTAACTGATTGTAGTTTGGAATGTTTTGGTTTCGATTTATACCAGATTTAAAGCATCTTTTCTTGTTAAATTTCTTGATTTCTATTTTTGTTTGAACTGATGTGTTCTAGCTTATATACAAATATGTACATACATAATCTCAGTTTATCTTCAACATTATAGTTGTAGATCTCTAAGTCAAATTTCAAACCCAATTAATTTCATATTTTTTAGATTTATGTATGATTGTTGGTGAATTGTTTGGTGGACTATGCTGAAACAGGGCAAAAGAGTTAAATGTGTGAAATTAAGTGAGAAATTGATATCCAATTTACTTGATTCTTGGATATGTTTATCTTAGTGACCTTTAGGACTGATCCGAAGGTTTTGGTTTTAACAAGGGAACCACAATTGTACCTGCAAACGCAGTCCGGGTAGGAGTGAGCACCAAAGCTCAGTAGGGTTCTACTCTACGTCACACTAAAAGAAAGGAAAACTACAACTGTGTCGTCTCTCTGCCAAGCCTAAGACGTAACCAAAAACCACAAGCTAATAACCAGGATGAGAATCACACCGACTCTAAGCGCCCTTGAAGTGTGACCAACCACGATAAGGACCATGCTGGTTCTAAGCGCTCCTCAAAGTGTGAACAAGGTAGAACTAACATGGATTTCAGTGCATTTTTAATGCATTTTCAACTCTGTAGCTGATAACAAAATGCCCCAAGGCGTAACAATAAATTTACCAGCTTAAACCTTGGCGCAAGAGAAATGGTATGACCTCTATACCTCAAACACTATGATCTGTAGCCAGCTAAACATTATCCTCGATAACATAGGGTTTCCAATAACACAATCACACCCTAAACCTTACTACCCAGCCTCAATCCTATAGCTAGATCAGAGCTGCTCGAGCCCTCGAATCGACGAAACCCCTATTCGCCCACGTCTTAGTCTTATGCTTCTAATGCAATCAAATGCATGAATTCTCACACGCACATAAAGATATGACTACATGCATGCAACAATATGTCAGATCAACGTATATAGTCTAAGCATAGCTTACAGCTCGCCAAAGGGGTAGATATAGCAAGGTTCTAAATAAAGTGAAGAAGGGCGCTACATGCCTACAAGCCTTTACAAGGCTAGCAAACAACTAACCATTATAATAACTCAACGGTTCCCACAGGCCATTAACAAGCAACTACACATTCAATCTAAATTTCCACATTACGATAGCATAAACAACCATCAACCAAAATTCCTACAACGGGGGCGCAACCCCGGCCAAGCAATCAACAATTACACGCAACAATTACAATGTAAAGCACATAGGGCACAACTCTGGCCCTAAATTCTATCTAAACATTCTCGAGGGTCATCACTCCCTCGGCTAACCCACAAGCAGTAAAAGGGCACACCGTCGACCCATTTAACTATCTAAACATCCCAAGGGGCATGACTCCCTTGGTTCAACCACAAGTCTCACATAAAGCTTAATTATGTATATATAATACACACACACACACATATATATAAGATAATTGAAGAAATCAAGTTATCGAATTAACGCATACGTAACTACTAGCTCCAAACAATCATAACTTTAAATCTATTCCCCCAATTGACATTAAACTTGATATACCTATTCATTGACATACCCAGAATCACATATCCAAAAATCAAATCAATTGGATGTCAATTTCTCACTTAATTTCATACATTTAACTCATTGCCCTGTTTCAGCACAGTCCATAAATTAATTCACCACACATCGTACATAAATCCAAAAAATATGACACAGTTGGATTTGAAAGTCGACTCAGAGATCTAAAATGTTAGTGTTGAAAATCAACTGAGATTACGTATGTACGAGACTGTATTTAAGCTCAAACATAGCAGTTTCAATTAAAACAGAAATCTGGAATTAATCAAAGAAAGGTTGCTCAAATTCGGATCAAATCCAATGAAACTTCAATCATGTGAAGAACATATATGGAAGAACAAGCTAGATGAGAGAAAGCAAAGACCTAGGTAAGAACCCTGCCTTGCAGCTCGGGGAAGAGGAGGGAGAGCCGGATTTGGGCTTCCCGATGTCGTTCCAAGTGTTGCAGCTTGGCAGTGGCGAAGAGGCGACACAAGATGGCCGGCGGAGCTCATCGATCGGCGAGGAAGAAGACTTTTCCAATCACCTCGGGAGAGAGGGAGAGTCTGATCTGAGAGGGGGGAGGGGTTCTGAGGCTCGAGAGAGGTGAGGGAAGTGCAGGGAGAGAAGAAGGTGGTGGCCGACGATGATGGAGACAAAGCTCTGAAGAGGGGAGAGGCCGGCGTGGTCGCAAGAGGGGGAGAAGAAAGGTGAGTCACGTGCGGGCACGAGGGAGAAGGAAAGGAAGTGAGAGAGAGAAGAGAGAAGGGTTAAGCTCCTTAAGTGGCTAAGCTGGTTCAGTCGAGTCAATCTAATCGGACTGAGTGCGATTTGACCCCAAATTGCGATATCTCATCGCAATCTCACCCGAATTTGTCGACCACTGATAAGGCTTGAAAAGTGTCGTTGTCACGCCCCGACCCAGAAAACCCATCCGGGACGCGGCGTGAGGGTCCTAACACTATTCATCATCAACCGGCGCAGTACAATCGGAAAGGATAAACAGTTTAAACAAAAGTATTACAGAGGCTAAACAGATTCAATTCAAAATTTTATACAAACATCCTTCAAGGTACAAATATGATACAAGATCCCAAAAATCCTCAAAGGTACAACAGATACATATATAAATATCAAAAGGGTACAACCGACATATCCTCCAACAAAACCTCAGACGCCTCTAGATGTACCTGCGCCGCCAAAAGCCGAGCCAGCTGGCTCCACCGAAGAAGGACCGCCGCATGCACCTGCAAACGCAGCCCGGGTAGGAATGAGCATAAAGCCCAGTAGAGTTCTACTCTACGGCACACTGAAGGAAGGAAAACAACAACAGTGTTGTCCCCCAGCCTAAGTCTAAAGGATGCCACGGGTCCCATAACCCACCGATGTCCCAAGGGTTCCTGTCATGAAACCTCTCTCCTGAACATGTTACCAGGAGGACCACGAAAACAGTAACATGCAGGCTCTAACCCTTACCCAGCAGGGATACCACTGCCTGGGGACCACGTCGGGAACTCCTCGGTTGCATCCTTAGCACTTGGCTTTGGAAGACAACACGACCTCTAAACCTCAAACAAAGATTCAAGCCGACTATCGCAACCCTCAATCATCAGAGATTCAGATCGACAATCACACCCTAATCCTGACTACCCAGCCACGGTCCTAAGGCTAGATCCGAGCTACCCGAGAGCCTCGGATCGACGACCCAAGACATCGCCCGCCTAACCTCAAATGCCTCTAATGCATACAATGCATGAGCTTAAGCAAGCATCTAATCCTAGATGTCTCTATATGTCACATCAACTGTTATAAATTCAACAGATATACAATAGCCCTCGGCACTCGCCAGCAAGAGGCTAAGGTTCCACAATTCCTCATTAGTTAGCACTCATAGCTAGCTAATGGTTAAGTAAGCAACCAGACATTTAATTTCTATCAAACTTGAATTAATTGCAAACACAACCATAAGTTTGCTAAAAAGGGGAGAAACTCGGATCAAATCTCAAACCCGATGAAAAACCCTTTGAAAACCTCATCAAATCCATCTATAAACCTCTCAACACGTTTAAGACTCAATCAAAGTTGAAAGCCATTCAAGAAGAACCAAAGAACACTGTTCAAAGGGTCACGGACGATGCCACGGTCGATCCGTGGATCGACCGTGAGGCCACGGACGATGCCACGGTCGATCCGTGGATCGACCGTGAGACCCATACGAAGAAAACCAAGAGCGACGGTCGATCCAACCATCGACCCTGAGAAGCCCAAAACCAAGCAGAGCCTGACGGTCGATGCGACGGTCAATCCGACGGTCGACCGTCAGGCCCAGAGAAAATATACTAAAGCATGACAGTCGATACACAGATCGACCGTCAAGCTGACAGTCGATGCACCGATCGACCGTCGAGCTCCAGACGCAAAATACCAGAAATCCTAATTCTAAGATTTCAAGAATCAAAACATGTTAGAATACAATCAAATTTTGCAAGCAAGTATATTTTGAGGTGAGGAAACTAATGGTATAAAGGAATCCGGTTTTTAACGGTTAAATCCCATTTTAGGTTTGAAAAACCAAAAACCGACGAAACCGTGAGATACGGAAACTAACCATTATAACACCAGTTTTGCAATGCAAGAATACAAGGAATGAGCTACATTACATAGGCAAGGATCTACAAGCATGCTATCATGGTATTCACAGCAAAAACACAAACATCCTAACCTAGTAGAACCCGATCCAAGGATCGAGGTAGAAACACCTACCTTAAACGCAATCTCAGCTTCTCCACGCGTCCAGCCAACCTTGCCACGAAGATCCGCTACTCAGCCCCTCCAAGATCAAGCCCAGCCGAAGGAGAGGGAAGAAGGGGAGAAGAAGAGGAGACGTTGGTGGAGAAGAGAAGGAAGAATCAGCCAAAGAAAGAGAAGAAGGGAAGGAGAGAAGAGAGGAGAGAAGAGAGGGGAGCGGGTGGGGGTTGGAGCCAACTGCTCCAACCACCCTCCACTCACCAGGCCCCTAATGGGCCGGATCCTCTCTAACGGGCCAAAAACCCGTTGACCCGCTAACGAGCCTGATAGCGAGCTCTAGCGCGCCCGAGCTGGGATCTTCCGATCCCGGGTCCGCCTAACCATCCTAAACAACCACATACATCAATCCAAGTCCTTGGGTGCAACGCGGGTGTGAAACCGACCACCAGGGGCATATTTACCAAAATGCCCCTGGGTCCAAACCGCCACACGATCGCCCGATCGTGCCCGACGCGGAACCAAACCAACAGGAAACCGGCTCTCGAACCACGTGGTCAAGTCAGGTCTGAGGGGTGGGCCCTCACAGTTGTGGCTTAACAAGTCTGTCCAAAATTACTAATATTAACCAGTGCTCTATTTAGCTATTAAAAACTAGTAGTTAGTGGAGAGTCCGAGTCGACCCACAGGGAAGACAGAATTGAATTGAAAAGGCTGGTATAGCTTCCTACCAATGAGTTAACAAAAGGTTTGAAACTAGAATTAAACTATTTATACTAAGGGATTTATAAATGCGAGAGAGAGGACCAAGGGATTCTTAATCAATAACAAAGGTTCTACCATATCTTTCTAAGATTAGGACTAGCTAACCAAACTGAATGGTTTTCCTAATAGTTGATAGGGGAATGGCTAGTTCTCCCTATCACTCAACAAGGTTTGGTCAGGATCCCTTGTCGGTGACAACAATTATCGAAAATTCAGTGACCTAATGGTTAGTTCCGATCACCGCTAATGAACCCTCTGATTAAGACCGATTCATCATGAGAAAATAATCATAATATGAATTTAGGTGTAAGATCGAGATGGTTCTAGCACCTCGATTGACCAAATCTATAAAGATAGGATAGGTGGAGGAATCTATAAAGACATGATTCCCCTATTAGATGAGTCAAATCCAAGCCCTAATGTCGCGCCCCGACCCGCGAAGGCCCAACCGGGCCGGGCGACGCAAACCCGAACCTAACTAAGTGCGAAAACATTTTGTCGACCCGCGAAGGCCCAATCCACAAGTACCCTTATTTAAGCAGTTAATTAACCAACCTCAACAAACATGATATAATAATTCAAATTCCTCGAAAGGGTACAATAGTCATATACATCATACTCCCGTAGGAGACTAGCTATAACAAAAAGGTAGACAACGATCACCACTCCTCAAGCACCGCCAGACGCCACCGTGCCACCAAACACCTGCCCGGTAGGTGCCACCGATGAGTAGCTAACGCCTACACCTACAAAATGCAGCCCGGGTAGGGGTGAGCAACTAAGCTCAGCAGGGAAACTACACTACGACTCACACAAAGAAGGAGGGAACACAACAGTGTTGCTCTCAAGCAAAGCCTGGGTGTACACAGGGGCCCCATAAACCCCACCACGTGTCCCTGAGGGGTCTCAATCATGATCTTCTAGCCGAGCTGGTCACATACTGGGTCACCCTCAGCGAGTTAGAAAACCAACACTACCATCTCACGAGTAGGAAACCGACACTGTTAGGCGGGAACCGATACCGCTGAGTTGGCACACTCTCTACTCAAGAGACAAGAGAACCGGACACCGGCTACACCTCAGAACCCGGCTCAATGCCAACACGACCTCTAAATCATTGATCAACATATGTTCAAGTCATCTAGGCCTATCATCGAATTCGACTAAACACAATCATTCAAACCTGGACCAACCTACCCAGCCGGTCCTAAGGCTAAATCCGAGCTACCCGAAAGCCTCGGATCGGCGATCAACCTATCTCACATGCTCTATCCTTATGCATCTAATGCACAATTAAATGCATGCTATGAACACACATAGGAAAACGGATAAACATGCAACATATGTGACGATAATAAACATGGTTTCGGCTCGGCACCTTGCCAGCCCGGGGTGATGAACATATAAGTAAGTTCGGGGAACTGCTGCAACGGTAACACCACCAGCTGCCAGCCAATTCACAAAGGAAACAAGCAACGGGAAGCAGCCCCAGCTAACTAGCCAAACAGCAATATAATAATATTATATTGGGGAAATTAGCTTTTGATACCCTATATTTTCAAACTTTTACAATATGGTACCCTCTAGATAGAAAATGTAACTTTAGTACCCTGCGGTTTTCAAACCGGGACAAATCCCAGATGGCGTTAGTCTCTGTTCACAGAAAATTGTCACGTGTACGGTGTTTACATGTGGCGGCATGTGATGAGGAGAGAGAGAGAACTAGAGAGAGAGAAAGAGAGAGAAGATGTCGGCCACCATCTCCGGCGAACCCTGTCGCCTCCGGCCATCCGACCAACTTCCCATCGACTACACCAGCTAACACTTCGGGATTTCGACATCCCGAAGATAGCTTTCCAGACCAGGCCTGATTAGTTTGCAGTGGCGTCCGTCGACATCATCATGTCTACTTACGAGTTGAGGAGAAGCAGGAATGACCTTTGGGGTTTGCGCCGCGGCTGCTGAGGGAGCATTGGTGTTGTTTGACGCCCAGTGCGAGGTTTGGCCTTTAGAGGCGGGATTCGACGGACGGGCCATGCCAGCGGTAGACAGATATGCAACGGCAGAGGTCGAAGATGGTATTCGAGATTCAGCAGAGACATCTTTAGGACCGCGGGACCATTGGCCAGAGTGACCAGGAGGTCGGACCTCTTCCCCTTAAAGTCACGACGTCTGTGGCTTTAAGGGTGATAGCCATAAGTGGTTGCTAGAGAGGCTAGAGCAGATTCAGTGGGTTTGTCAGCTCATTGGAGACAGCTAGTCAGTTGGGTCGAGTTTCGAGGATCAGGTTCCAGATGACATCCTCTTTGTTGTTCGCTGATATTCAGAGATCGTCAAGATCTGTGTTGCGGTTGATACCGAGCACGTGATTGAGGGCTGGACAGCGTCAGCAGACGGCAAGGTGTGCTTCAGTAGCAGTGTTGCATATCCATCAGACCCATTACAGCCACCCTTCCAGTATCATAGTGGGAGTGGAAGCACACCATGGTAGACATCATCACCAGATTACAGGAGGCAGTTGAGAGGAGTACGCCCCTTTGCTGGAGTTTGTCTACTTCAGCAATCATCATTCCAAATTGATGTGATACCATTCGAGGTGCATTACAGCAGTTCATACGCATGCTTCCGATTGTTTGACAGAGGTTGTCATAACATCACCCACCATTTCAGACAGCATCATACAGTCCTCAGAGAGATTTGTATAGATCAAATAGAGGCTCTTGAAGGCGTAGAACAGATGAGAGAGCTACGTAGCTCATTAGCGATGACCTTTGGAGTTCTCCGTTGGTGACAGGGTGCCCCAGAAGGTTACTCCACGTAGAGGATCAGTCCGGGTTGGCAGAGAGCAGAGGAGGCCAGACGAGGTGAGGGCCGAGGCAACCCTACCCTGAGAGTCTACAACATAGCCATGATGACATGGAGCGATGATGACACTGAGCCCACCAAGATTCCTGGCAGCATCAACAGACAGTTGATTGTGCTCCAGAGGCCGAGTTAGCAGTTCCAGAGTTGCGCGAAGACATCGTGCGAGACGCTTACTCTTTCCTTGATGCTATTCATCCCAGAGCCATGAGGGATTATTATGGGCTTCGTCTTCAGCATAGGTGGCGCCAGATGCAGAGGTCAAGTGTAGACTTCTTTCCTCTTTACCTCACTTGCCAGGAGGTGGAGGCAGAGTGTCGACAGACAGCAGGCTGATCACAGCCTTCTTGTGTCAGGGTGGACATCATGGTGTGACAGACTTCACCACCAGCATGTAGAGGATGCCAAGAAGACTTCACGTGATTTAGGTCGTTGTTGCACGATTGACCAAATCAGCACGTATCCTACCTTGGAGGAGTACGGACGGTGTAGAGCAGTTTGGCCATTTGCTTGTCAGAGAGGTGATTAGATTGCATGGTGTTCCAGCTCCCAACACCTCAGGCCACGATTCCAGGATCCCGGACAGATTCTAGCAAAGCAACTCGCGGCACAAATAGATAGACGGTCAAAGAGGACTATTCCAATCTCCGGTGACGTACTTAAAGCACGTATCAGTGATGCAGATGTCAGTTTGGCAACGGTAGCGCTAAGGAGACGTCATTCAGTTTCATTCGGAATCATCGGGAGTGATGATTCAAGCATGGGCCAGATGCATAGCGTAGAGAGTAGTCAGTTCAGATGCTTGACATGAGAGACCAGTCTCGAGAGACAGGATAGTTTCCTCAGTGTTAGTCCTCTGGAGGTGCATAGGTGTTGTGGGGTGTGACTTGGGAGCGCTGGGGGCGCGTGTGCAGAGTGTCCCAAGTGGTTCTCACCCCGACACGTGTCTCTTGTGTTCTGTGGCAGTTGTGGGCGTTGATGCCCTTTTGTTTGTGTGATCACTCATGTTGTGAGCTGGTTAACCTTCTTGTCTTATGGAGGTGTGCTTGTTCCCTTTTATTGTTTCCGACCCTACCCTTATTGAATTTCGAGACGAAATTCCTTTAAGGGTGATAGGTTGTGAGGACCCGGTCCGACCGTGTTAGGTCGAGGGTCTGATCCGTTTGGTCTTGTTCCGCGATCCGGTTGATTACGAAGACCCCAAGGAAAATTTGATAAATTGTGTCTTGATGGTTGGTTCCACACCCGCGTTGTGCACACACGGCCTCTGATTGTTATTTGTGTTTGATTAGATTCTCATAGACGTTCTCGATCGGAAGATCGGAACTCGATCGGGAAGGATCGAGATGGGCAGTCGGATCGTGACACTGTAGCAGGGCGGCTACTGTAGCAAGTCGGCTACTATAGTAGGTCAGCTACTGTAGCAGGTTGGCTACTATATCTACTGACACACCTTGAAATATGTCGTTAAGTATATCAAAGGCGGACA
The DNA here is from genome assembly GCA_963920575.1 of Narthecium ossifragum. Lineage (NCBI taxonomy): Eukaryota > Viridiplantae > Streptophyta > Magnoliopsida > Dioscoreales > Nartheciaceae > Narthecium > Narthecium ossifragum. Next base: position 13,156,871 of record OY986971.1, on the reverse strand, counting down.
AAACAAATTACCGGACTAATAGTTAACTACAACGTAGTTAGTGGAAGCACGGTTCGAGTCCTCAAGGAATTTGATGATTGAATTAGTAAATGTGATATAACCTCTATAATAGTTGTAAACAATATGATTGATTCTTTGAGTTTTCTAACGAAAGTATTCTAGAAGAACTAAAGAGGAAATTTATCAAGGAAGAATTCCTAGGGAATTCCAATCCGAATTAGGGTCTAAATATTATCTCTATGAATCAAGATGCATGACAGTCAAGAGATCATCTAAATTGGATATCGACAAGCGTAGGATTAATATCGCTCGCCGCTAATGAGATGTGGGGTTAGGATCATCTCATCGCGTGCATAACAAGGTAAAAATCCATGACCGAGGTTCTAATTCGATCATAGCTCAACGATCACCGGACTAAGTTCATATCATTGGCAAAGGATCAAGGCTTTGTATGGATAAGGTCTTGGATTGAGATGGGTTTAATATCTCGATCCCATCCCTTATCTAAGTCGAGAATAGTGGGTATGATAGATTTGGCTTGGGGTGGTTCTAGCACCTCAAGATCATATCCCTAGATCAAGGATTCATCCCCTAGAATTGGCTATGGTTCTAGCATAGCCTCTTCTTTGAGGAATTAAATCAAACATCTAGTAGGCATCATCATATTCTCAAGTACTCACATGCAAAACAAGGTAATCAAACCACTCAACAATGAAATTCGTTAAAGGAATAGAGAATTACATGAGAATTCATACAAAAACCATCTCTCAAGAGTCATTACATCAAGAATCAAAAGAGAAATCTAAGAGAAAGCCCTAATACATTATGAAATTCCCAAGGATGAGGGATTTGATTTAGCTACTCATCTTAGGTAGGATCTCCATGGAAGTGGAGGCTTTACCCATCTTCTTCATCAAAATCCAACCCTTGAAGCTCTCAATCTCTCTCTCACTCTAAGGGGGAAGAAGGCTGGAGAAAGGATGGAAAAAGAGTAAAGAAAAGATCCTCAAATCAGAGCCAAAGCCCCTATTTATAGGCCCCAAGTCGTGAACCCGCGGATCAGATCAGAACCGTCCATTTTTACCCGTCAGCCGATCTTGGATCGATCCGAACTAGGTTTGGATCGATCCAAGATGTCAACATCTGGGTTTCTAACAACTTGGATCGATCCAATATGGGTCTGGATAGATCCAAAATGTAGCAGAAAATCATTGCTCTCTGGAAGGGCTTATGGATCGATCCAATAACTATTTGGATCAATCCAATGTGTACCAGAGAATCATGGCTCTCTGGAAAAGAATTATGGATCGATCCATTGCAGATCTGGATCGATCCAATATGTACCAAGCTCTTTGGAGAAAGATTTTTGGATCGATCCATTAAGGATCCGGATCGATCCAATATTTGACAGAAAGTCTGGCTCTCTGGAAAAGGGTCTGGATCGATCCAAACCGCTTTGGGATCGATCCATAAATTCCTGGATCGATCCAAATTGTCTGGGTCGATCCAAATAAGGCTGAATCTGTATAATTGATGTCTTTTTGGCTCGAAATCAATGCAACTCTCTTTGTAAACTCTTGTACCTGAAACCATATGAAAAGATATTAAAAATGCATTGCTTGAGAGCTAACAAAGCCCAGTTGAATGGGTGAATTATGTATATTTTGTGACTTATCATCTACAGTAATCCCTTAAATACCCCACCTCTGTCCTTCTTTCTCTTTTCTTCTTCTTCTTTCTTTTCTCTTCCCCTACTCCCGCGGCCTTCTTCTTCCCTTCTTTCTTCCCGTCACGAGTGAGGCAGAGAGTGAGACAGAGCTCCGGTGTTCCCCGGCAGCTTGGAGGCACCCCATGGCGAAGGAGGAGGTGGATTAGCAAGGTTTAATAGTGAATTAAGTGAGGATTAGCTTAAAGAGGTAGGATTCTAACCCTAGGGCTTGTTTAGGTGTTCTTGGTTGTTTTATTGCTTAAATTGTTGATCAATCTATGCTATATAGTTATCCTAGGTATGATTAATTATCTGTTTCAATCTTGATTGGATTTTGGTTGGATTTAAACCGGATTTAAGTGGGGTTTTCCTTGATCTATTTCTTGGATTTTCTATTCTAGCAGAACAGCTGTGTTCTAGCTTGTTTCTCGAGTTGCACTTGCATGATATCAGTTGATGTTCTACATGAAAGTTGTACATCTCTGAGCTAGCTTTTATTTGCAACTTGACTTATGATTTTTGGAGCTACGTAGAATTTCTGGTGAATTAAATAGGTTGTCTGTGCTGAAACAGGGCAGTTGGTTTAAATTGAGGATTTAAGTAGTTTTTCAATATTTAATTGAGTTGCTTTTTGTAGGGGATGATCTTCATGATCTTTGAAAGAGATCTTCAAAGTTAGGTTTTAATCCAAGTTATTTTCAATAGGATGTTGATTAGTTTATCAAATCTGAGATTTTACCGAAATTATAGATTTTGATCTATTTTCGTTTATCCGATCAATCTAGTTTTCAGATAAGAAATTCGGGGTATGCCATTGAGTGGGCATATCAAGTTTCATGTCAATCGGACGGCTAGATTGAAATATATGATTTTCCAAGTTTCGTGATATAATTGGTTTGATTTCTGTAAATCGATTATTTTAATCATATTTGGATATATGTTATTTTAAGCCTGTGTGTGGTTTATGGTTGAACCAGGGGAGTTGCGCCTCCTCTGGGATGTGTAGAATAAATGGGCTTTAAGTAGGCCCTCAGCTTTCATTAAGATATTATTATATTGTTGTCATACTGTTTGATAGTTTAGCTAGGGTTGTATTCCATTTGTAGGCCTGAGTGCCTACTTCTTCCGCTTTATTCTAGACCGATGCTATGTATACCCTTGGCGAGCTGTAGGCTATGCCCAGACTTGTGTTTTATCTTACATCTTGTTGCATGCTTACACTTCTGTTTCTGCATGAGCATAACACACATATGATTGCATTAGATGCATAGAAGATAGGATGTGGGCGATGGGTTGATCACCGATCCGAGGCTCTCGGGTAGCTCGGATCTAGCCTTAGGGCCGAGGCTGGGTAGCAAGGTCTAGGATTTAATCTTTTTTAATAATCTGATGATTCAAGGTGACTGTTTAGTTGGCTGTAATTGTTGATTGAGGTTTAAAGGTCGTGTCGGTCTCGAGCCATCTGAGGTGTAGCTGGTGTCGAGTGTTCTTTGACTCTTGAGTAGAGGGTGTGCCTACTCAGCGGTGTCCTTTCCCGCCTAATAGTGTCGGTTTCCTGCTGGTGAGTCAGCAGTGTTAACTTCCTGCTTTACTGAGCGTGACCCAGCATGTGACCAGTTCTTCTGTAAGACCATGACTGAGGCCCTCAGGGACACGCGGTAGGGTTATGGGGACCATGTATACACCCGGGCTTTGCTTGAGGGCGACACTATTGTGTTCCCTCCTTCCTTTGTGAGTGTCGTAGCATAGAATCATGTTGAGCTTATTGCTCACACCTACCCGGGCTGTGTTTTGCAGGTGTAGACGTAAGCTCTTCTTCTGTAGATCCCAACTGGACAGGCACATGGTCGCGTGTCGGCTTTGGAGGTGTTCGAGGACTTGGGGTTCATTCGATCTTGATGAATTATTTAAATGTATAATTTCATTCTCTAAGGATTTTAAGGATTAAATATTGTATCAGAATCTTGAATTTTACTGAAAATTTTATATTAACCCCAGATCAATTGTTAGTTTAGTTGTTTTTTTATTTTATTATAAATGCACCAGTGATGATTGAGTAGAGTAGGAACCCTCACGCCTTGGCCCAGATGGGTTCTCTGGGTTGGGGTATGACACCATGGTTCTAACATCATTCCCCTATTAGATGAGTCAAATCCCAAGCTCTAATGTCACGCCCCAATCTGCGAAGGCCCAGCGGGGCCGGACGACGCGAATCGGAACCTAACTAAACGCGGAAAAGTTTTGATGAGGGCTCCCTCTAATCTACTAGTCTCCCTAAACAATCCACAAGTACCCTGATTTCAGCAGTTAATTAACCATCCTCAACATACATGATATAATAATTCAAAATCCTCGAAATGGTACAATAGTCATATACATCGTACTCCTGTAGGAGATTAGCTATAACAAAAAGGTAGACGATGATCAGCACTCCTCAAGCACCGCCAGACGCCGTCGCGCCACCAAACACCTGCCCAGTAGGGGCCACCGAAGAGGAGCTAACGCCTGCACCTGCAAAAATGCAGGCCGGGTTGGGGTGAGACTCACACAAAGGAGGGAACACAACAGTGTCACCCTCAAGCAAAGCCTAGGTGTACACAGGGGCCCCATAACCCCACCGCGTGTCCCTGAGAAGCCTAAGTCATGATCTTCTAGCCAAGCTAATCACATACTGGGTCAACCTCTTCGAGACAGGAAACCAACACTACCATCTAACGAGTAGGAAACCAACACTGCTAGGTGGGAACCGACACTCCTAGGCGGGAACCGACACCGCTAGCCGGGAACTGACACCGCTAGGTGGGAACCGACACCGCTGAGTAGGCACACTCTCTACTCAAGAGACAATAGAACCAGACACCGGCTACACCTCAGAACCCGTCTCAAGGCCGACACGACCTCTAAATTGACGATCAACATGTGTTCAAGTCATGTAGGTCTATCATCGAATTCGATTGTACACAACCATTCAAACCTGGACCAAGCTACCCAGCCCCGGTCCTAAGGCTAAATCTGAGCTACCCGAAAGCCTTAGATCGGCGATCAACCCATCGCCCACGCCCTATCCTTATGCATCTAATGCACAATCAAATGCATGCTATGAACAGATATGTTGCGCCCCGACCCGCGAAGGCCCAACCGGGCCGGGCGACGCAAACCAGAACCTAACTAATGCGGAATAATTTTGGCGATGGGTTCCCTGTAACCTACTGGTCTCCCTAAACAATTCAAAAGCACCCTTATTAAACAAAGATTAACAACCTCAAAGGAAATATAATATAATATTCAAATCCTCAAAAGGGCTTATATTTATATAACGCACTCCCATATGAGGCTATCGAAACAAAAGGGTGTAGAAGACTATCACCGCTCCTCAAGCACCGCCAGACGCCGCCGTGCCACCAAACACCTGCCTGGTAGGGGTCACTGAAGAAAAGCTGTCGCCTGCACCTGCAAAACAGTGTCCGGGTAGGAGTGAGCATAAAGCTCAGTAGGGTTCTACACTACGACACACAGAAAGGGAGGGAACACAACAGTGTCGCCATCAAGCCAGGTTTGGGTGTGCTGCAAGAGCTCCATAACCCTTCACCGGTGTCCCTAGGCATATCCAACTATGGTCACCCCAACGGACTGGGCCCATTCTGGATACACCTAGTGTCGCAGGGTTCCAGCTGTGGTCACCCAAAACGGACTGGGCCCACACTGGTCGCCACTGCTGCGGGGTTCCAGCTTTGGTCACCCAAAATGGACTGGGTTCATACTGGTCGCCTTCGCGGGCAGGAACAGACACTGCCTGGGCCGGTACTAGCCCCCTCAACCCCCGAAGAACACAAACCGACACCGATTGCACCCTCAACTCCACGCTCGAGGCCGACACGACCTCTAAACCTCGATCAGCAAGAGTATTCAAGTCATTTAAACCTATCATCAAGATCGACAGAATACTACAATCCAACCTGGACCTTGCTACCCGCCACGGTCCTAGAGCTAAATCCAAGCTACCCGAAAGCCTCGGATCGGCGATCAACCATCACCCACGCCCCATCCTTATGCATCTAATGCACAACAGAAATGCATGCTATGATCATACGCAGGCAAGAGGTAGGCATGCAACAATATGATAAAAGCAATACACAAGTCTAACTGGATCGCTGCAGCGGTACTACCAACCGCTGCCAGCCAATCCGCAGCGGGTCCCGGCATTACGACGGTACCGCGACCGTCAACCGCAGACTCCTGCAACGGGAAGCAACCTCGAAAACTCATATGAGCATATAATATAATATTAAATGTTCAGAACATATAATATTATTAAAAAGACCAAGATCCTCTAATTGAGGGCTAAGTGACCTCGTCGATCCGACGTCCAAACGATGTGGGATTCGAGATCCAAGTTAGACACCCACAGATAAACATACAGGGATTAACATATCCATAACCAGGAAACATCCGACGGCTAGATTACTCGAAAAACGCTAATCAAAACCACTAATCTCACTAATTACCTTTAATTGCTGCAACGCAACCCATCCGTAGGAAAATCATAACAAATCATAGAAAATCAGACAATTATGAAACTAGTTAGGTCCGAGAGTAGATTCAAAGATCTACAACTCTCTTGTTCATCATAAGTCCAAATAATGCACATACACATCGGAAAACATGTCGTAAACCTGCTGTTCTTCAAGAATAGAGAAACTGGAAAATCCGAGTTTAAACAAGTTAAACTCCTACTAAAATCTCAATCAAATCTTATGAAACTTACAACAAAAACTAAGCTAAGCAAGAGGCATCCAACAACACCAAGAACACCTAGATCTACCAGCTAGATCAAGAGAAAACCCCCTATTAACCCACATAGGTAGAAACCTACCAAACACGCAATCCTCGGCTGATTCCCCGTGGTAAGACCACCAAACTGAGTTCAAACCAAACAGGGATCTTCCTCTCGCTGTCACGAATCAAACGAGCCTTCAAGCACCCAAAACGATGGCCGGAAGAGGGAGAATGGAGGGGAAGAAGGAGACGGGAAGCAAACCGGAAAAACAGGGGAGGTCGCGGCTATTTATTGGCTCGAGTCTGATCGATCGGTTCCGGGACCGATCGGTAGGACTGGGCCGGGTTAAGTCGGTTTGCGTCCTTATGCGGACACCTCGGCCGCGCCGACCACCGACACAGGTTCGATCGGTCACTCCCAGGAGCGATCGATCGCACACGGGCCGCCAGCTGCCCCAAAAACAGGCTTCTACGCGCCCGAGCTTGGTTCTTTTGATCCCAAGCCCACCTAGGGTTCTAGCAAACACATAAATCAAACATAGGAGTTGTGTGTCTACCACACGGGTGTGAAACAAACCGACAATACGTAATTTACCAAATTGCCCTTGCGGTCCACAACGAGCCACGGGCTCGACCCAAGCGGTCGACCCAGGAATGGAGGGACACGTCCTCACAAGACACATGAAAGCAGATAAATATGCAACATATGTGACGATAATAAACATGGTCTGGGCTCGGCGCCCTTCCAGCCCGGGGTGATGAACAGATAAGGTCGGGGAACTGCTGCAACGGTAACACCACCAGCTGCCAGCCAGTTCACAAAGGAAACAAGCAATGGGAAGCAGCCCCAGCTAACTAGCCAAACAACAATATAATAATATTATATTGGGGAAATTAGCTCTTTATACCCTATATTTTCAAACTTTTACAATCTGGTACCATTTAGTTAGAAAATGTAACTTTAGTATCCTGCGGTTTTCAAACCGAGACAAATCACAAACGGCGTTAGTCTCGGTTTACAGAAAACCGCTCACGTGTACGGTGTTTACATGTGGCAGCATGTGATGAGGAGAGAGAGAGAGAGAGAGAGAGAGAGAGAGAAGATGGTGGCCACCATCTCCGACGAACCCCGTCACCTCTGGCCATTCGACCAGCTCCCCATCGACGCCCATTTTCGGCGAACCCCTTACACCCATGCCCCTCTCTCACTCTCTTCCCTTACCTCGCCGGGAGAGGAGCTCGCCCCACGCCATCGGCCACGCCCAAAATTCAGATATGAAAATCGATGAAAACCTATAATTTTGGTTAAACCTTAGATATGATAAACCCAATAAAAATCCTTCTTGAAAATAACTTGGATTCAAAACAAACTTTGCAGATCATACCTAAATATCACTAATATCATCCCCTCCAAAATTCAGATCCATTGAACAACGAAAAACCACTTACTTACACTAATCAATCTAACTGTCCTGTTTCAGCACAAACAGTCCATTTAATTCACAAGAAATTGTACATAGCCCTAACAATCATGCCACCAGTTGAAAATGAAAGATAACTCATAGATCTACAACTTTTACTCAGAACACCAACTCAGATCGTGCACGTACAGCTCAGAAATCACGTTAGAACACCACTGTTCTAATTAAACCAGGAAATCTGAAAATATCATAAAGAAAACTTGCTTAAATCCATATCAAATCAAAACGAAATCCTACCAAACTTTAATAATATCATAATCAAGCTACTAAGCATCAGCTAGCATACTTTAATTGAAGAACAATCAAATAAAACCATGAATAACACCTAATCTAAGGTTTAATGAAGAAACCTACCAAACTACGCTAATCCATGTTTGATTCCCAATCAAACCGTCCAAGGAGGGTGTAGATCTCTTTCTCTAGCTCCTGGAAAGCTTCCCAAGCTGCTGGATCAAGCTCCAAACGATAATTTCTAAGGTAGGAGGAGAGGAGAAGAAAAACCACGAAAACTGAGGGGTCTCGGGTTACTTATAGACTCGAGTCCGATCGATCGGTCCTAAGACCAATCGGTCGGACTAGGTCGGTTCGCATCCTTATCCGGACACATCAGTTGCGTCCTTATCCAAACAACCGACATAGGTCCAATCGATCGCTCCAAGGAGCGACCGATCGCACATGGGCCACCAGCTGTCCTAAAGATAAGCTTTCGCGCGCCCTAGCTTGGATCTTTCGATCCAAAACCCGCCTAAGTTTCTAACAAGCACATAAATCAAACATAGGGTTGTGTGTGCACTATGCAGGTGTGAAACAAACCGACAATGCGTAATTTACCAAATTGCCCGTGTGGCCCACAAAACAATGTGATCGATCGAATCACGCACTCGATATGAAACAAGCAAACGAGCCACGGGCCTGACCCAGGCAGTCGACTCAGGAGTAGAGGGACATGCCCTCACACCTATCATGCATAAGCTCTAGTTCTCACACACATTAGAACAATCCAAACATCCGTAAGTTAAATCAACACCAAGTTCATAAAGAAATTAAGATCAATCCATACAAACCATTCAAGAAGATATACAAGCCCTAAATCTTAAGAATTCATTATAGAAACCCTAATTACATCATAAGAATCGCATGGTTAGGGTTTAGCTACTCATCTTTTAGGTTTAATCCATAGAGACCTTTTGAATGAGGATGATTTGTTGTTGTGGCAGTTAGAAGGGCAGTGGCAGCAGTTGATCTTGGCGCAGGAGGCTAAAGCCACTCAGAGGGTGCACAAGGAGTGGCTCAATGCTGGTGATCGGAATTCGAGGTTTTTTCATCAGATGATTGCTTCCAAATCTTACAAATCTTAAATTAAGGAGATAATTGATGTTGATGGTAATGTTGCTGTGAATCAGGAGGCTATTGGTTTGGTTTTACAAAGACATTATGAAGGTGTTTGGGATGGCAATGGAGTCTTGTTTCTTGAATTGCTTTCAACCTTGCCTAAAATCAGTAGCCAATGGAGGGACCTTTTAACTGCAGAGGTGACTGCGGATGAGATTAAGATGGTCTTTCAACTGGGGAAGAACAAGTGCCCGGGACCCGATGGGATCCCGGCATAGTTTTATACATTGAATTTGAGTGTGGTTGGGGAAGACTTTGTGCATATCATTAAGGATTTCTTTACTCATGCCCGTATGCCCGCAGCTTGGAATGAGACCTTGCCTAAAATCAGTCAGCTTTTGTTGAAGGGTGAAGTATTCATGATAGTATGTGGCTCAAGAGGAGTTGCTTTTGATGGTTGTTGCTCTCAATCTTGAAGTCTACTGGTTTTGAAGGTTGATTTGATGTCGGCCTATGACAAAGTTTGCTGGTTTTTCTTGGAAGAGGTTATGAAAAGAATGGAGTTTCCTTCTATTTGGATCCAGTGAATCATAGCTTGTGTCCGTAGGTCTATGTTCTCCTTCATAGTCAATAGTGAAGTTCACGGTAGAGTTCAGTCGAAGTGCGGGGTTCGCCAATGTGACCCTATATCTCCATATTTGTTCATCATTGTGCAAGAGGTGCTAGCATGAATGTTGGATTCACCGGGCTCAAGGGTAGAAGGACTTAAATGCAAACGATCAGAATTCACCTTGTCTCATCTATTTTATACAGATGATTGTTTAATTGTAACCCGTGCCACTTGTTTGGAGGCTAGGATGCTCAAATTGAAGTTTACTTTGTTCAAGATTTTTAAGTGGCCTTGAAATGAATCCTAACAAGTCGAGTACCAAGTTTTCCCCTGTTGTTGAGAAGCAAATGAGAGTGGCCATATGTGGAATTCTAAAGGTGGGGATTGCTAAAGAAAGTTGGCAGTAATTGGGGGCTCCAATTAGTGCTAAGAAGTTAAAGGCAGCTGACTTGACACCATTGATAGATCGGATGTCAAACAAAGTTTTATCTTGGCAGGGAAAGAAGTTTCCAGAGGCTGGTAGGGTGGTGCTTCTTAAGTCTATTTTGCAGAGCATACTTGTGTATGCTATGACCTCTTCGGCTGTGCCTTGTAAGGTGGTTCCTAAGCTTGAACAAATTTGCAAGAATTTTCTATGGCATGGTACGAAATCTTGATTTAATTTGGTAGTTGGAGTGAAGTTTACAAACCTAAACATTTTGGTCGTGTAGGTGTGAAAGACGTCTCTATGTGGCAGCGTGCTTTGAAACTGAAACGAGCGGCAGTGTTTCTTTCAGGTGAGACCTCTGTTTAGACTAAATTTGCCAAGGCGAAGTAATGCTGGAATGGGAGACTCCTTAAATTTAGAAACAATGGATCTGCTCATTGGAAGCAAATATGCAGAGCTTGTGAGGACCTCAAATGGGGTTGTGTTGGACCCCAGGGCAACATAGTAATGTTAGTGTTTCGTAAGACCTCTAGGTGTTGGATTCAGCCTTGCCTATGAAGCCTTCTTATTTCTGCAAAGTAGAGCAGACAAGTTGGTGGTGGGGGGCTTGAGGAATGAAGATGGCTGGAGGTATTAACTGCTTGAAGAGTTGTTTTACCCAGAACTTGTGCATGCTATTTCCTCTGTGACTGTGAATTTGTGGGGAGACAAAGCTAGGTGGGAGTTAAGTGGTGATGAGTGTGTCACAGCTGCCTCTTCTTACTACTTCTTGGCTCGAAGATACAAAGCTAGTTGGGACTATGGTGGGGATATATTTGGGCTAATTTATGGCGTCTCCCAGTTGGATCGAGAATTATGCAGTTTCTTTGGAAAGCTTTCAAAAGAAAACTACCTGTGAGGGAAGCACTTTGGCAGCGGTATCATGTGGCTGATAGGTTGTGCCCGAAGTGTGGAGGTCACCCGGAAACTATAGAGCATGCACTGTTTGAATGCCAAAATAGTCGTGGTGTTATTGATTGGTTGTTAGTTGATTGTGGTGTGGGCTTCTGCAACTGGAGCATGGATCATTTGATTGGTGTTATCTCAAGATCATCTACTTTGCCGGGGTCCTGAAACTTAAAACTTATGTCAGTTGTGGACTTTGGGTATCCTGGAATGATCGAAATATGCATATTTTTGAAAGTGCAGGTGACTAGTTTGAAGTGCTTGCTAGAAGGGCCAAGAGATTGGCTGAGAAGTTTCTGTTAAACTATGGTAAAATGCGATATGTGTGTTATGTAATTTGTAGTGAGCCAGATGTAGAAACATGGATTTTTCAGACTGATGCCTTGTGTGGCTTGGTGATTGGGGATTCTGCAGTAGCTGTGGTGGAATTGAGTAGCAGAGGGGTTGCTAACTGAGTTAGAGGAGAAGGTGCTTCTGCTGGGTCTTCTTTTCAAACTGATATGTATGCAATTTTGAAGGCATTGCAGTTTGCTTGGGAGGGAAATAAAAGAAAGCTCGTCATTGAATCTGATGTTCGGGATGTTATCGACGTGTTGAATGGGTTGAGAGCTTGGCCGAGAGACACGGATGACCTCGCTAAGCTGATTTGGAAAACGGTTATTGATTTAGAATCGGTTTTGTTTTTATTCATTTGTAGAGATTCAAATGTAATTGCTGACAAAGTAGCCAAATTGTGTAGATATGGTTGCACCAGCTTTGAGTGGTAGCAAAATGATAGGGTTGAGGCCCTGCATTGTTTGTTCTAAATAATGCATAGCCTTCGAGTTCAATTCATCAAAATAAATAAATAAAATTATGAGACATGGGTCTATAATGAGATCATGCTTGAGAGCGACCACCCTATGACTAAAAGGAAGAAGAAAGCATGCGCCTCACCAAAAGCTTTTGCCTCCCTCTTTTGCAAGCAGGAGCTCTACATAAAGCAGGGACTTGTACTCATTGAGGAAGAGTGATACACCCCACTAACTGGCCTCCCACATAGGAGAACAGCACAAAGGAAAAGACACCAGGTTTGTGTTGTTGGCCACTAGTTCAGCTGAGTGTAGGGTATCTCCATGATTTGATGGATTTTATCTGAGCTGTCTGAGAAGCTTATGTAGGTCACTGGAATGAGTACAGTGTTGGTGCATTCGGCTGATTCAGAAGAACGATGGATTTTGCAGGCTAAGAAGCTTCTTGGTGTCAGGATTTGAGGCTTTCATTGTAACTTACTTGCGAAGAACTTAAGTTGAATCACTTGGGTCTCTCATAACCAAGGTTGTAGTCTTGTAGACTGAGATCCAAGATCAGAGAGTAAATTTGCTTTCGTGTTATGCTCGGCATCCAGGAGGGGTGATTAGTTAGTACCTCAATAACAGACCTCTTATGTGAAAAAGGAGAGAATTTTCATAGACGTGTGTTTCGAATATACAGGAACTTACCCGGCCTCCTATTATTAAGTGCTTGACATTTACCGAGACCACGGTCAGATTAAGAATTCCAAAGATTCTGATGCTAAAGGCTCAATTACAACGAAAAAGGAAGTTTGTTTCAAGCTCAAAGTTATACTCAGTAGAACTAATCTTGATGGTATGACAATGCAAATGAATGGACCAAGTTTCACATTATTCACACCAACCAAATTTCATGAAAATCTAAATTCTGTTCTGTATTGGAGAATACATGTTTATGCAAAGCTGATGGAGAGGAAAATATGATTTCTCCTGACATGTTATACCCAATGTCTAAATCCATGGAAGAATCTGACTAATTGGTTTCACACATTTTTCTCACAAGGTTGTGTTTGACATACTCCGCCTGAGTGATTTCCTTAATCTTAAGCATTTAAAATAAAATCTCATTATTTTAACATTTAATTAATTAAAACTGTTTCAGAGTCTATGATGACTATGGGAAAAATTAGTTGGCAGCTAAAAAAAAATTCATGAAATTCTAATGGACATCTCAACTTATTGACTAAAGAAAGTCATTCACTTCTCCAGAAATTTACTCTTTGAATAGCTTTAGTCACTGTCTGGAAAGTATGGAATATCAATCTTTATGTCTAGCAGGCAATTTTCAATTGTTTAAGAAATCAGATTATCAAACAATGGCGATTATCTGTTCATGATTTTCTCCACTTACTTTTTGAAAATAAATTCAAGAACATCAATAATAATATACAGATATTCTCAGCTAGGCATATATTACTATTCATAGCCTTCTTTTTATAGCAAATCATCAGTTGAGCCCAACCACCTGTTTCCCTCTTCATAAGTTTTTAATCTTGCAACAAGCTTATCCCACCTCTAACAAATGTTCCTTTCCTAATTACTGACGGGTTTACGTATATGCAATGCCAGAGGAACATAACACAACAAGAGTACAATGTAATTTTAAGAAATTGTTATAGAAATCTAAAGAACCTGCACCACAGGACTATTAACATTACACATGGAACCCATAGAAGAAAGAGGTAACTGAAATAGGCAGTTAAGAATCACTCTAGTTTCAAACATAAAAGGTTCTGCAAAGTTTTCAACATACAATTGTTCTCGATTGATGGCAGACAATCAGAAACTTTTTTTCTCAGACAGAAATTGACCGATGCTAAAAGTTTACAAACCATGGTCCAATTAAGAAGCATAACACAATCTTAAAGAATATTACTACATGGAGAGGATTATCTACAACCCAAAAGGCAAGATGTCCCAACATGTAAGAAAGGACATAACCAAATTGCAATACAAGTTGCATCCTTAAAACTTTCATCCTTCTACTAATGCCGGTCACTCTAATCAGCAGTTTCAATTTACAAAAAAATATCAACATTTGTAGTCCTTTAGTTCTGGGATAATGACATAAACTAAAATCTGCTCAATTTATATAAACACGTCGGATTCATCTCGAAGCTACTGAAACACATAACTCAGTACCTGATGATAATTGATTGAATGCAAGAAGCATCAAGCTAACAAACAAGGTTAATTAAAATAGCAATCCATAGCTTCCAAGTGAAGGGATAGCAGAGAACATTAACGCTGTTATAGCAGTATATAAAATGGTAAAACTCAGCTCAGATGCGTGATAGAGAAGCATTCTTCGATTGCATAGAACTCCTTAGTTTTCTCAATTTGGCAGAGGCATGACTTTGTGATTATGACTTTCAATGGACAATAAATAATATCTTTTCAGGTTTGTATGTATTCTGAAAATAAGATATACACACAGATAAACGAAGCTGTATGCTATTCAGCTATAAACAAAACTAGAAGACAGAGATTGCATGAAAAGGGAAACATGCAGAGAAAATGAAAACTATGAGAAACAATTTAAGAAATGAAATAGAATGCCTCAATTTTATATGCACTTTCAGCAGCTTATTTGCTACTTTTTGGAATGGAAAAGGTTGCTTTGGTGCTATATTATTTAAGTTGCTCCAACCAAACTAAGTGACAAGGTGACAATGATGGAACCATCTTAATAAACCTCTTTTAGACTACATGGTGCTACTTCAGTAGTCATGTACGAGTGGAATGCAAAAAGAGGTTTGATGTATGAGTCAAACTTAATTTACCTATAGGTGAAAATAAGAAAGATAGCATAAAGAGGATGAAGCAGAATGATGCAGAAAAATATATACGTGGAACTTGACTAATCCATTTCATTAGGATAGGTTACATAGTTAAAAGGTAGCTTATGACCTGGAGAAACAGTTGGTGGCAATTGACCTGGAGATTCAGAATGTGCAGATGACATCGTCATGAGGGACTGGGGCTCTATTGCAAAGAAACTTCGGGTATCACCTTCTGAAGCATCAAACACTTTCTCTGTTATCTCCTTTGGCCTAACCAACAACTTATCAGAAAAATGATCTCCCCAGATGTCATAAGTGAACTCCTTTACTGGTACATCATCTTCCAATCGCTTTGTTGTTTTCTCCCTGCTGAGATTGGATCCAGGAGCACGAGCATGCGGAGCAATAGGGGAAGTTGAGGCCAAGAAGTTTGGAGTAGCCACATCAAGCACATGCGAACCAGCACCTGGATAAGTGGCGGAAGGCTGTAAAACAGGTTTCCCAGTTGTTTTTGCTGGAGAAGAATGTTGGTCTTGAGCAGGAGGGGAGCAAGAGTGGCTACAGCAGTTGGATTTTCGTACAGTCACCTCCAGTGGAACTCCAGCATCCTGTTTCCTACCAAAAACTTGCTTTTCTGATGCTTCCGCAAATGGATAGCAATTAGCATCTTGAGATTGCGGCCATACTTGCTTCAGTGCCAAAGTGCTGGGGGAGAGGGGTGATGATGGTGTGGAGTTTCCACTCTGACTACTTGAAACCTCGAACTTCGCAGCTAAACCAGCAGCAATAGCTCTTCTCTTCTTTCTTTTACCTCTTTCTCTTGTCACTTTGACAGTGAGACTACCACTATGCGGTGCTTCCAATATGTCAGAACTGGCAGATAACCCACCTGGTATTGCTCCTTCAGATGGCAATGCCATGGTTTTCTTCTGCAGATCCGAGGATTGCTTTCCTTTCATCTCTTGAACACTATCTTGAATGCCACTTTGGCAATGAGAATACCCATCTACCGAAATTGTCTCATGTTTCATATTTTGCTTGAAAGGCCTGTACACCTGATTCATTGTCAATCTAAGAAAAATAAAAAAGATAGATGGCATAAAAGAAAGAAAGTAACCTGGCATATCTCGTGTTATGCTTGGCATGAGAAGGCTTTTCAATCTTAGTGATGGTGGCTATATTGTGTTTGCCTTTGGCAGAATAAATTTCAGCAGCTGACGGAAATGCATGTGGGCGAATGCTAAGCAGTAGATAAGTGACAAACACCGCAACAACTACCCATAGAAAGGTTTTAAACAACACTTTCCAGAAGGATGGCTTCCTACATAGATTGAGCATGATAACTGGTAGATCAGCTTTCATTGGTAACACAAGCAAGCCAGTAGCCGTAGACAGCTCGAGTTCTTTGTCAAAATCAGCAGCAAAGAAGTCTGGTTTATAGGATACTTGAAACTTTGCTGATTCTCCTGGCGCCAAAGCAAAACCTTTACAGGGGTGTATCAGGAATCCATCCAGACCACACTCAGATCCAGAAACTTTTAGGTTTATCACCTCTAGAGGAAGCTCACCCGTGTTCATTGCGTATATCTCTTTAGACAACTGATGGTTGCAGGATAAACCAACAGTTTCTATGTGGTGAAACGAGTTTGAAGTGGAAAAGTTAAGATTCTTGGGCAAGTCAAAGCTGAAAACTAGATTCTGAACAGGTTCAGACTCCTCCAGCAGGACAAGAGAATGTGAACCACCAAATGCCTGAAGAGGTAACCACTCCACACCAGAAAGATTATTCCTTATCAAAGCAGAAGTGCTCCACATGCACCGGTTTGAGGGATGGAACACAACAGGCCCAAACAGAGCACTTTCTGAAGGATTTATGAAGGCTTCAGTGATTGCCTGATCTCCTATGGAGAACCCATACTGACTAATCGTAGAGTCGACATCAGAGAAAACAGCAGGGAACATGTTCTTGAGTAAGCTGTCACTAGCCTTGCACTGGTCAATAATTGCACCTGAGTTCAGCACAAGTTGCATAATAACTGGTCTTTGACTTGGGTTGTGCACGGTGATCCATTTAGACAAATAGGTCCCGATCTGGATCACTGGAAAGAGCAACTCACGATCTTTAAGTACAGACATCTCGCTCATGGAGCCTTGTGATCTCCAGTTATTAAGAATAATGTCATCTGCCTCCATCATTTCAAATATCTTTGACTGCAAGATATTATGCAGATAATGCATAAATGCTAAAAGCACAAAAACTTTTAAAAAGTAAAGATAATACGGCAACTTTGAAGTATTTGGAAAGGTCTACACAAAGAGGAAGAATGGTAAGACAACTTAAACGAACCAAACAGAACAGATATTTCTAACACCACGACTAAGTGACGAACTTATGGCATAGCCAAATATAATCAGAAACCAATATAGGTCAACTTTTCGTAAAAGACAGGCTTATTTAGATTTGCATAATAAATATACTGACTACATGTGGAAAACAGAAACAGTGTTCCTTTTATTTGCAACTGAATGTACTAGGACCAAAATGGGGCAGTAGCAATCATGTTGTGAGAATCAGTAAGAAAATCTTCTCCATAATTCCTATTGACCCAAAAGATATCCACCAGCATGTTCACAAATTTAAGACCTGGTGTAGTCCCAAGGACCTGAATAAAGTTCAACCCACTACCTCTTGCAACATCCTAACAAATTAACTAAGCAAAATGGCTTCTCTTTTTCATTCTACAAAAGAAGGATTGCCCTGCTGGTGGCATATTGTCTTGCGAGTCTTTGGCCAACATGATACGTGTCACCGGCACTCAACACAGACCACGTGCCAATGGCACAGAACCTGTGTCCATGCCGAGTATTTGTATCATGTGCTGGCATGATACGACCAGTGAATATGGATCATGCTAACCAGCACAACAATCCATGCTACAGAATAAGATTTGCTGCAATTCCCCTGTGGGATATCAAATCCAACACTGATAAAGAGCAATAATTATATCCAGACTGAAAAAAAAGATTCTGGAGCAGATATCATTGGCATCACATCAAAAGAGACAGTAGACAGTAGAATTCAGGGAGGAATGAAAGCAAATCCCATTAACTTGGGTTATTGATGACCATGTTCATCATTGTGCAGCACGAGTGTAGTTTTATCCATTAAAGTTGGGAAGCACAAAAGTTGACTTTCAAGCCCATTGTGTTAAAATCACCAATTTCAGGCAGCTGGATCAGGGAACATGGTCTTCTATATCCTTTTCTTTTACAGTCTTCCTTTCTTCCCAACAGCACTATGGTAATTATGTGAAAAACATAAAGTAGTTTCATCCTGATTACAAATAAAACTTAACCCAGATTTGGAAGTCACTATCAAACTTAAACCACCAATATAGTTCTATATGCATTTTCTATAAACTTTGTATCCTCCCGCAACACTATTTAACATGGATTCGACATCTTTCCATCAAATTATCGCTTCTAAGATTTCATCCTGCATCGCAAGTCACGCAACAAAGGCCACTTTCCTTGGTACCCACATGTCCAAGACTACATCCATTCATAATTTGTTGGCCTCTCCTTCAAGTCTCCAACAGAAAGACTTAATCAATTTCTGTCACATATAGCTGTCCATAAGCTCTTATGTTGTCCCTCCCAACTTCTTTAATAAGATAGATGATATAACCAACAACTCCATACATCCCACCATCTCCTAATCCCACAAGTGCCTCTTGATAAGAATGTCACAAAATATCATAGAAGGTCATTGATGAAATTTCTAGTTCATTGCTAACAAATACATGACCACATTTTTCCGCACCATCTATGCTGCCAAAAATTCACCCTCTCTCGATCCACTACTATCAGCATGACGTGTTCCACAAAGTCATACCAGGCAAGCCAGATCCCTCTCCATAGCACGGTACAATAAGATAAAGAGACTTCTTAGATCGCTCAATCACCTCATGAAGATCCATACTGACTGCAACAACCTCATCTAACACCTCTCTCTTTGCTCACTAATCACCACAACTAATATCACAAAATTTGCTCAACATTTCTATACTTCTAATCGACAAGCACATTGTATCCGTTCTACCAAATGGCTGCAGCTTTCCTCTTTGTCTTTGTCTTTTATAAATCATTATCTACTTGTTCTAAGAGGTTACTCAATCATTTGCACCAAGTTGTAAACTATCTCCTAGTATCCCTGATTTTCTCTCTCAGTTTACAGACAACACAAATAGTCCCTCCAAAACCTCAACCATGAATTTAAATTTGAATAACCAACTTTGTGACCTCTAGAATCGTAATTTTTTTGTTTATATTGAATTGTTGCACCAAATATTTAAGTGGGGAATTCAGGCGCAAGGAATTCCTTCCAGCAATTGTTATAGCTTTTCATGGCCGCAGTGTGAATATTTAAGTGGGCAATTCAGCAGAACACAGAATCATGCCTACCACCCTTATAGTATTTTTCAGCCTACCTTCTGAAGAGAATTAGCAACTAATTTGAACACTAAGTCGCATTTCATTGCCACACCAAGCTTGATATCCAAAAACACCACATCAATGACAATATCATTCTCATCCAAACAAGAAGACAAGACATAGTAAACAACACTAGTTGGAGTACATACACCACTAGTTAGAATGTGGCAAACCTCTTGTTGTCAAAAGAGAGTAGATAGTGTAGAGGTTGACCTTATATGATGAGAGGGTGTCAGTGGCTGTCACTGGGAATATAAAAGGTGTAGTAGGATGTGACATGGGGATAATTTGGTGGCAAGTAGGAGTGGGACAAGGTGTGTCTTCACTATTTTCACCGCCCATCAATAATATTTAAGATTTTAAACCAAGTGGACTCATGGCTTAGAAAAACATTGTTTCTATCAAATTTTGTGTGCCTACATTGGGCTGGTTGGGAAAAATAGTGCATATCCATATCGAGTCTAGTTCTGCATGATGTAGTGTCAAAATGTCAACACCTTTCTTCATTTGGGTCGTCTCGAGTTAGGTTGGTTTGGACAATTCTTGAGCCTAAACCTAACCCAAATTTCGCCAATCTGAACCTCACAATATTTTATATGCCAATGTGTTCGCCGGCCAACAGAATTTCGGGTGGAGTCAAGTCAAGTTTGGAAAACCTCGCCCCAAGATGTACCCAATAACCAGACTCATCTCGACCAAACCAGTAGATTAACTCGGCTGAGTCCGACACACTCTACCCAAGACTACCTTCGCGTGAGTCAAGCAAAATATGGCTATCTTAAGTTCAGGTTAGATATAGCATGTTAATGATACCATGAGTGCTTTAGGTCATCCCCAAGATACGTGTTCAAATACCGCTCGACAATTGCAACACATTTTTGCTCAATTGGTACAAAACACCCATGCTTTAGCACATGGCGTAATGACTCCAGATACAGGGGCAAAAGCCCTATATTTGGCTTTGGTTTGGATTAGCATCCAACCTCCTGAACTTACAACCTCAAATTACTACAATCAAGGGAAACCACTTTTTCAAACCAATATTTATCACTTCATGCTATCTATTTATTGTATCAGACCCGTACTATTGTGAACAAAATTTCTTCTGCATAAAGATCAATGAAGATAAATGGGCAGACAAATCAAGATGATAATGTAACAATATGTGTAATGATTAACAAAAGACAATATGTAAAAACTCCCTAGCATCATGACAAGAATAAAAACCATAGATACCTTCATTTTTGGTGGTTCTTCCATACGGATACCTGAAGGGTCACTTTTTGCCTTAGTTGATCTCTCTTTCCCTTGTTGAAATTCTAATCCACTGTCATCGAATGCCAGAGTCTCTGACTTAGGTTCATGCTTATGACACGAAACAATTAAGTCTTGGCAAGGGATTTCAATCTTCGGATTGGAAGAATCATTTGTTACTATAAGCAACCTACAGTCAGGAGTTACATTATGATCTTCAAACACAACATCCTGTGAAGCAATTTGAGGAGTATAACTAAGCACAGCTATCTTTGTAACACTCTCCGGATAAAGTAATAAGCCTTCCACAAATTTGACCTGGAAAACATTTAGACCTTCTGTAACTTCACTGATGCTTACCAAGCTTAATAAACATGATCCACTATTCCTCAAAGAAAGAGTGAAAGTAGATTCTCTTCTGCCACACCATCCAAGTGAATCAAAAAATATTGAAACTGAACTAGTTAAAGTGCTGTAAGTTGCTTTTCCATGTATATCTACTTCCAGAGGCACTATAATTGCATCACGTTCATGTCCTATCGAGCTTTGCAACTGCATGCAAAAAGCTCCCAAAACCTTCCCTTGCATATGAGACTTCATCTCTAAGATTGTCCCAGTATCACGAGGAGATACATTCCACTGTCCAGGCCTGATCTCTAATGCCGGTCGTCCCAATTCACCACTCTTTATTGTGAGCCACTTCTTATCATTTGCGAAATAACTAAGACCACCAGAAAACTGCTGAGATGCATCTTTGGTACAACTGAAACGCCCTGAGTGCATTCCATTTTCCGAGTAAATCCAAGCAGATACCTCCTCAACATGAAGCACTTCATCGAAAGGATTGTACAGGCTTAAGTTTCTATGCAAAAATCCATTAGCAGAGATGTGAAAGCTTGTTAGAAGTTCTATTCTATACGGCGAGTCAATTCCAGAGCCTATAGCATGTATGATAAAACCTCCAAAGCTTGTCTGCAAGACAAGATGAGCTGATGAGTTACCTGACCCTCTTGGCAAGAATATGAAAGCAATTGATGCAGCTTCACCAGGAGCCAAGGACATCTCATCGAAATTATGGACATAGAATTGTGAATCAGTGCTGAATGGTTCATAGACATACAGTACACTATCATTGTGCTTGTTGGTCACAGTTAAGGATGCCAAGGAAGGCGAGTAAAGATTGATTTGACCCCAATCTAAGACAGGGGGGTTTATGTCCACATCTTCTGATAAAGAACTCTTATGAGTACCTAATGCAATCTCTTCAGAATCTACATTCAGTGAAACTGCGAGTTTACTCGACCTCAGCATCCCAATATCAGATACAATTGGTTCTCCACAGGAAATCACATCATCCCCACTAAATTCTCTATTTCTCAAGTGCAAACTGTTATTTAAGTCACTTGTGGAATCAACTAAAGAGCATGAAACAACCCCTCCATTCAGCAACTCAAAAGCTGCAGTCTGTGGGTGCCAGCTAGAGCTAATATGTCCTATCTGACTAAATCCATCAGAAAGTTCCGAAGATTGCGGCTCACCACTATCATCTTCCGCAAGAAAACCAACCAACGTCGAAGGGAAGCAAAATGATTGAGCACGTGCACACACATTCTCGATCACAGAAAAGCCCGCCGACAAACTCCACCCTACATCAAGCGAGCTACCAACATCCCCATACATAGCACACTTATCGTGCTCCAATTTATTGCCACCACTGTCCAAAGACTCAGTACATGGCAACGAGACGTAAAGCAACCACAAAGCAAAGTACATACACAGAACTGGAGGACGCCCATTCCGCCGCCAAACAAATATCCTGTAGAAAAGAAAAAATGGTCATTAGTCCCCTAGATAAAGACTGCCTCCAAAGCATAGATTAGTCCAACGAACAATTCCTTGTCAAAGCTGCGATTACAGGACTGAAAATATGGGCATAATCCCATCCGAGACCATCTCAAAACCCATCAAAACCCCTTTTTTTACTTCTCAAAATCCAACCCATCTACCTACGAGCTATGAGATAATCGTAACGATAAAAAAACTATCCTGCCGATCAAATCCCCTCAAAGTCTTACTTTCCTCTTCACCATTGTCATCCCACTGACCCCTAAAGAATCCCCCGATTGATGAACTTCGTTCAAATACCGAATATCTACCTGCTGGGATTGGCTACTTAATCCTTTCAAAACCCTATATGTACACTTTCCGAAACTCTAGCAAATACTACTCATACCTTTTACAATCTCCACAGTAGAACGCAGGGCACAACCACAAACAAGAAAAAAAATCAACTTGAAACCTAATCTATCTGAGATCAAAAACACCCGTATACCCAATCATCATTCCCAAATGGATCGTTCTCAAGCTCCAAAACAACAAAGACGAATACTTAGAAGAAGCGAACTCGGAGCTGAGGAGAACATATCTACCGGAGCAAGAAGGGCATCATAGAGTCCATCCCAGCCGCCACCGATCCCAGCTTCCCCTCCGGCGATGGGCTATCGGATTCCATGGAGATATAGAGGGAGAGAGAGAGGCAACGAGAGAGGAAGGAGACGAGAAAAAAGAGAAGCCGGGAATAAGAAAGCTAGTGGCTATCGAGCGAGGAGGACTCCCGAGTTGAAATCCCCGAAATGCCCCTCCGCGATTCTTGAAACGTTCGACGCCGTTGGCCGTTACCTTCTTTCTCCTTAGTGGCCCATCCGTAATATTCAGCTCATACTAGGAGTATTACTGGAAATCCAGAGATGTTGGCAAGAATAATTAGCTATTAATCTTCATTTCTAACATTAATTAATGGTTTTATTATTAACATTAATTAATGGTTTTATATTACATGGAGATATAGAGGGAGAGAGAGGGGCAGAGAGAGAGAGAGAGAGAGGAAAGAGACGAGAAAAAAGAGAAGCCGGGAATAAGAAAGCCAGTGGCTATCGAGCGAGGAGGAATCCCGAGTTGAAATCCCCGAAATGCCTCTCCGCGATTCTTGAAACGTTCGACGCCGTTGGCCGTTACCTTCTTCTCCTTAGTGGCCCATCCGTAATATTCAGCTCATACGAGGGGTATTACTGGAAATCCAGAGATGTTGGCAAGAATAATTAGCTATTAATCTTCATATCTAACATTAATTAATGGTTTTATTATTAACATTAATTAATGGTTTTATTATTAGGCGATGACGTAATGAGATATAGTTTTGTTAAGAATTTAAGATGCTGTTAGGTATGTGTTATTTTAATCATACTAATCTAATTATTGTTAGAGAAAGCCACTAGCTTAGATCTTTTGCCCGGTTTGCTTCGGAAATAAGTGGGATTAACCCTCCATACATCAAAATCTCTTATCCCCGTATATCCATATTTTTCAATCATTATTTATTATTTTCATTTTTTCCTATCTAAAATAACTTATTCCTACTTATTCTCACTTTTTATATTTATCCTTAAAACATCTTATCCTTACTTATCCTCACATTTTCTACCAACCAAACAAAAGTTAAAATTATTTTAATAAAAAAAAGGTAAATAATTCAAAGATAGTGTGAAGCTTAAGCATGAAAAGCATATAGTAAAAAGGTCTCGATTAAAGAAAGGCAACATACATCTTTGTTGAGCCACATCTATTAAGGAAGCCTATTTACTGAACTCGAGCGCGTCCCGATCGTGGACACGTCCGCATCTCCGGACGCTTAGCGGTTAAAGTTCGGGTTTCACGGCGGGGTAACGGGGACCGGCGATGGCGCGGATGTCAACGTCGGGTGGATTATGCGGGTCTTAGCGACCGAGTAGTCATCCGCCGTTAACTACCAAAGGTCACCAAGAGATGCCCCCCATGGGTAAATGGTTGACGGGTAGGCTTGGTTCGATGGCCTTCATGAAGGTGGAGCACAGTGCAGCACCACCATCGATTTGTTAATTTAGGGTTCGTTTGGTACGGGGATAACTTTATTTCGGGTTAAAGGACTTTATTTCCGATTTCGAAAATAACTTTGTAATAATTACTTGGAATAAGGGAAAAATAGACTTGAGAGTGAAAATAACTTTGTAATGATTACTTAGAATAGGGAAAGGTGTTTGGGGGATAAAGTGTGGAATATGTAGTGGATTCGGAAATATTCCAGAAATATTGCCTCCCTTAACCCAGGTTAAGGGTTATTCTCGTACCAAACGAGGCCTTAGAGTCCGAATAAATGTCCAACGACTACTTCTTTTTTAACTAACCAAAAAAAAGAATTAATGTCCAAACCTTCCCTTGTTTAGTATGATATTTCATAGAATCCTCCCGATGTGTGAGTGTTACTCAAAAATTATACTCGAGATGAATACGTGGTCGCCAGGCACGTGAAATATGCTAACCGTAGCGCAGTGTGATCAAAAGGGTGTATGAACTCTGTCGTACCTCAATTAAGAGGATTTTTTTTTATAAAAACTTAGGTTTAATTAGATGCAAAGTGGATGGTCGCTATTAATATATAAGAGAACTACTCCTATGGGAGTGATTAAACTACTCCTAAGGTGATTAATATGCTCCTAGAGAATGATTATGCTAATCTTAGAAACGATTAGACTATGATGATACACGGATCTGAGAAGAAGACAGATATTAGTCGCAGGAGCTTCGAGGAAGACGATGGATCTTCAGAGCGTCGAGGAAGATGACCGCTAGCCCTGCAAGGGAGATAAAGATCAAAGGAAATCTGAGGCCAGGTGGCCTCGGGACTCTCCTCCGATGCCTAACTCAGGATTCATGAATCCATGGTAGTATTTCGTGAGAGTTTTGAGGTCGAGAAAAAGTACTTGTGAACGATGGGCACTACTCTATTTATAGGCGGAGGAGAGTCCAGTGGATACGCATGTGATCTTAATGGATCTCACGTGATACGTTAAGATCTTACCATATCTTAACGCATCTTAGCGTACAAGGAAGGTAGGATATTAGGGTATCTCCACGTGGATTGCTATGATCGTGATTGATTTGCCAGCGATACCTCCTGCCATCTTATTGAGATATTTTTGCACTATCACGAGCCCCCCTACTCCCTGGCCGAGCTGAGAAGTAGCTTGGGATGGGAGTAAGATCCCTCTACTTCTCTACTTCCAAGGATGAAGATTTCTTCTTTTCTCTGTGTCCGTTTCTTTTCTTTTCTTTTCGTAACAGCTTCAACATAATAGGGATTTGGTAATCAACACTTTTCAATCAACAAAATTCCCTTTGTCAACTCTGTTGAGTCCTTGTGGAGCCACCGCATTTGATTGTATAATTTTTCTGAGCATCCTTGGTCTAACCTCGTCAAGTGCTTGGCGAGCCCAAGGGCTTTATAAACTGATCTCGAGCTTGGACGAGATCGAGTGCTTAGCGAGGCCAAGACTTTATAAACTGATCTCGAGCTTGGTCGAAATTGAGTGCTTGACGATGCCAAGGCTTTATAAACTGATCTCGAGCTTGGACGATATCAAGTGCTTGGCGAGGTCAAGGCTTTATAAACTGATCTTGAGCTTGGTCGAAATCGAGTGCTTGGTGAAGCTAAGGCTTTATAAACTGATCTCGACCTTGGTCGAAATTGAGTGCTTGGCGAAGCCAGGGCTTTATAAACTGATCTCGAGTTTGGGCGAGATCGAGTGCTTGGCGAGACCAAGGCTTTATAAACTGATCTCAAGCTTGGTTGAAATCGAATGCTTGACGAGACCAAGGCTTTTGGAGTTGATCTCGAGCTTGGTCGAGATTGAGTGCTTGACGAGGCTAAGGCTTTTGGAGCTGATCTCGAGCTTGGTCGAGATCGAATGCTTAGCGAGTCCAAGGCTTTTGGAGCTGATCTCGAGCTTGGTCGAGATAGAATGCTTGGCGAGGCCAAGGCTTTTGGAGCTAATCTCGAACTTGGTCAAGATCGATGCTTGGTGAGGTCAAGGCTTTTGGAGCTAATCTCGAGCTTGGTCGAGATCGAACGCTTGGCGAGCCCAAGGCTTTTGGAGCTGATCTCGAACTTGGTCAAGATTGATGCTTGGCGAGGCCAATGCTTTTGGAGCTGATCTCGAGCTTGGTCGAGATTGAATGCTTGACGATGCCAAGGCTTATTTATGATTTGACCACGAGCATTGGTCGAAGTCGAGTGACCAATGAAACAATTTGAAACTTGGTATGCTGGGAATAAAAGAACTTTATTACACTGAAACAACTGGTGGCGCAAACAAGATGCCCGTAATTTTATTGGGTTGAAGTGAGTACTTTAATTTTATTAGAAATACTTCCGGAGGTTATTTGTGTGCCATGTGCGAGGCAACACGTCGCCATATAGGGTTTCCAGCTTATTGGAAATACTACCGGGCAGTTGGTCGGCGGTGCAGTGGCGCTAGGCGGAGTTTGAGAGGTGGCGATCTTTTACAGTCCTACGAGAGTAAATGTTGTATTTGGATCTTTCCCTCTCCAAGGATATGTATATTAAACTCTCATTTTTGGATTTGTGAATCTTGGGTTCGAGGTTGTTTAAATTATTGTTGTTTAAATAGAGGGTATTTTGGTGAATTGCGAGGGAGACCAATAGGTTAGAGGGAACCCTCGCCAAATTTTCTGCGTTTCGTTAGGTTCCGGTTCGCGTC
Organism: Narthecium ossifragum; assembly: GCA_963920575.1. NCBI lineage: Eukaryota > Viridiplantae > Streptophyta > Magnoliopsida > Dioscoreales > Nartheciaceae > Narthecium > Narthecium ossifragum. Next base: position 13,129,635 of record OY986971.1, on the reverse strand, counting down.
GCCCAGTCTGGTTGGGCTTTTGCGGGTCGGGGCGCGACAGGTCTTCTCTAGTATCCAGTTCGGTTAAGTTTATCACACCCCTTCCCTTCAATGCTATCTGATAAGAACTCCTGGACTGGCGTTGATCTCCTTTGACGACTCCTATTCCGCTCTTAGTGGGGAACTTCATGGTGAGGTGATAGGTCGATGTAACCCCTTGCAACATATTTAGCGCCGGTCATCAAATGATGGCGTTGTAAGCCGAGGGCCGCTTTACTACAAGGAAATGTGTCATCACCACAGCTTGGTGTGGTGCATCCTCGAAGGTTACTGGTAGGGAAATCGAGCCCTCTGGATTAATAGTTTGGCCTACAAAGCCAACCAGCAGGGTATTTATCGGCTTCAACTGTCTGGCTCCGAGACCCACATTGTCGAAGGCATCCGAGTACAACACATCTGCGGAGATGCCGTTGTCAATTAGAATGCGGCGGACCTTCGCATTGGCAATGGTCGCTGTCACCACAAGAGCATCGTCGTGAGGGGTCATAATGTCCCGAGAATCCTCCTTGGTAAAGGTGATGGGTTTGTGCTTGAGCTCATCCCCTTGGACAACCGAGCATACTGATTTAGATTTACCCCGGGAGTAGGACTTTCTGGTTGAATAGGAGTCTCCTCCGCTTGCATGACCGCCAAGGATGGTCTGTATCTCCAGAACATGTCTGACTTTGGGCAGGAGGGGGATTTGATTGGTCACAGCTGCAGTCTCCTGCTTCTGATTCTGGTCCAGGGCCTCTAGTGGAATGGGGGCCACCTGGTACTAGGGCAAGACGCCTTGCCGTATGCTCGATGAAGTTCTTTAGGTGCCGGTAGTCGTTGGTGCTATGGCCTTCCTGCCGATGATATAGACAGTATCGACCTGTGGCTTCGAGTTGGTGTTTCTGCTGCTGAGAGGGTTCCTTGGATGGCCACTTCATCTTCTTCTTCTCCACCTGCATCAAGATTTCACCCAGGGGAGCATTCAATGGAGTATAAGAGATATACTAGATGTTCTTATTCTCCTTCTTCTTTTGTGGTGGTGCCGCTGGTCGGTCTTGGCTATCTATGCCACCGGACGCTTTTCACCGAGACGCTCTCTCCAGGCCCAGATAGCTTCTTCCGTCTTGACATACTCCTCAGCCTTATTTAAGAGCTCGGTATAGCTGAACTTGTCTTCGTCACCGCTGATGTGCTGTCGCAGGCACTCAAAAATAAATCCAATACTCTTCAAAACAAATGTAGTAGTGCGAGTACGAGTCGATCCCACGAAGAGTGTTCAGTCTAGTTTTGTGCTTAGTGAACAAAGATAGGGGGGTTTTTAAACGTGAGGAAAAACAATAAAGAAATAATCTAAATAAAAGAAACAAGTTGAATCAAGAGAACAAACCTTGGTCTGAGTCAACATCCACCATCGGAATCCAACAACTGATCATAGATGCAAGTATCAATCAATTCATACCATGAATATTCACCGTCCGAATTAAATTCGAATCTCTCCTCGATCATAGTTAATTAGAAACAAGCGATCTAATCAACCCTAACTACTAGACAACCTAAGACAAGCGCTGTAGATTTAATCTAGTAGCAGCATTAAGAATAGGGAGATCGATGAAGCTAAACAACACAAGCACAAGCGGTTGCATTTAATCTAGTTGAATATTCTTCCTAAGATCTAACAAGATCTGATCAGCAGTAAATTATTAGATCCTAGTTGCTTCGCAGATTAGAGGGATCAAACAATTCCGGATTTGATATCCAACCTAGCAGTAGATCGCCATGAATAATAAACTAGTAGCACTCCTAGCAATTAGACAAGACAATCATGAAGATAAACACAGAAGAACATTCAATACTCATCTATAAACTGAACAATAAAAATAAATTAGATCTCACAGTCTCATTGATTCCGAGGTTTCAGTCTCCTCGACCAAGGATCAAGATTTAGCCACGCAGGGCCATCGAGAACAATCCTCAAAAGATTCCAATAAACTAGATAAAACCTAGAAAAAATATAAAGGAGGAGAAAGAGCAGCGAAAAGTGTCCAAGAATCCCCCCTCAAACCCTAGAAAGAGTCCTATTTATAGCCCCAAAGCCTCTCCATCAACGGATTAGATCTAAACCGTTGATTTAATTCACTGAGAAAGTCCGATCGATCGGACCGTGGATGCTGGATCGATCGGTCTTATTAAAATCTTCAACTTCTATTCACGCCCGAGCCCGATCGATGGATGGATCGATCGAACTGCCCTCCTTTAGAAAGCATACATTCTGTCAACTTTAATTCCCAAGTCCGATCGATCGAACTTTAAATGCTGGATCGATCGGATGCATAAAAATCCACCTTCTCTGGCTATTTTTGAGTCCGATAGATCCAACTCTAGGAGTCGGATCGATCTAGCTCAATAGGAGTGATGGTTTGATCGATCGAACCATATTCAGCCAAAAACTACATGTTCTGTCACGGTTTTGCCAGGTCCGATCGATCGGACCTTCGCACGGACTTCCAGCTTATTTTCCTTTCTGCCATTCAGACTGCGCATCGGTACTGAAACTGCCGTAACTTCCTCTAGGAAACTCGGAATCACGAACCGTAAAATTCTCCAGAATCTAGACTTCAAGAGCTTTCCAATCATGTATGGCACATCCTCTGGTTCTTCATGAGCAGGTACAGATAAATCTTTAAAGTTGATCCATGCACTCTTTTCAGCTTCTTTTCGACTTAAGGACTTCAATTGCATCCTAAATCAAAATATAAGAATAATGAGTGTATTTAGGAACTAATTAAGCACAGGAGACTAGGTATTAAGGGATAAAAATATAACATTATGCATTCTCATCAAATTCCCCCACACTTAGCTTTTGGTCGTCCTCGGGCAAAACTAAAATTCACTCTACTCAAGATATCAAGGTTGCAACACCATCAACAAAGAACAATCAAGCTCTTCACAACTCATAACATATCATGAACAAACATTATTAGACAACTTAAAAATCAATCAATAAGCATTTCCACTTGAAGATGAAGCATACTAAATAAGTAGACCCTCACGGAAATTAACACTCAACTCTCATGTGTTTGAAGGGTATGTATTTCACTCAAATTCATTCCAATGAAAATGATCTAGCATAGGCTTGCATATCTTCTCATTCTCCGCCACTAGAATCACATGCATAACACAAATCATAAGGACTTCAAAAGGTTGTAATGGGGTCCAGGATTAAGGTGGGAAATATTTAGGAATGTAGCTCAAAAGCCAATGGAACTAATGGAGCAAAAATGCATCAATAAGACATGTACAACCAATCACTCCATTCAACAACTTTCTTCAACTTAGCTTTAACATACTCAGCCCATAAAACATTACCACATTGGCAAAGAGATTGTTCAAAGGAATACTTTTTAACTGAAATGGTGAACAATCTTTTGCAAAAACTTCTACCTTTGTAGAGATCATACAGAACTATTGGGAGGATTCATAAACACATTTTGTAACATGAGAAACAATTTCCTCCTTCACTTTCTTTTCTTTTTTTTTTTCAAATATAGCCAAACCACAAATCCAAACACCCCCACACTTGAACTTTTGCACCCATACATGTCATAATAATGATCAATGCTCCACTAGTTTCATGGCTTGGGTAACGGAAATATTTTTCAGGTATAAGGCTTATACTGTGGGTTAACAATAAAGTCAATAAAGCTCAAAGGTGTTTAGCAAAAAAAAAAATTAATTGCAAGGTAGGCTATTTGGCTTATGTAGCTTAAGACAAAAAATGGCCTTAATCATGTTCATGTATACATATGTCAATGTGACCTCGAATAGAATCAAAGCAAGTTCTAGAGAAACAAAACCATGGAAGAATATCTCTCATGAAAGAAAATAATGAGACTGATATGAATGTGTCAGTCTAAAGGCTCAAAATCTCACCAGCTTTTGTCTACTAATTTAGTCACTACCATCTCAAGGAAAATAACTCAACTAATTAATTCCAAGTCGCAAAATTACTCATTCAATCATGTTATGAATATGTCAAGCTTAACTAATTCTTGCTCATGGCATATGCAACCTAGATCTCCTCCCCCACACTTGAAACTGACATTGTCCCCAATGTAAGGTGGAATGCAAAGAAAAGCAAAAATGACTAAAAAGAGAAAGGAACGAACTCCCCTTGGGTTGCCTCCCAAGCAGCGCTTTTGTTTATTGTCATTGGCTCGACTGCATGCTTTCTTCTTTGAATACTGTGGGAGTCGCCAAACTTTGAATTTCCATGACCACTGTGGCTGGGCGAATTCTTCAGGTATGATAGGGAATGCTCGATCACCTACAAAGCAAAAGCAAAGCAAAGCAAAACAAAAGCAAACTTGCAAGCACACAACCTAAAAATAATTCAAGCACTCTCAAGCACACAAGAAAGTAAATAGAACAAACTAAACTACTATATACAATAGAAAAAGTTTTAATCGTGCCCTCGGTGGCCGTTCTCTAGCACGATGGTATGCAAAATCACTAGATGCTATAATCTGAATATTTAACCTCAATAATGCCACCAAGGTTAATTTAGCATAAGAGTCAAAGTGGTATTTTTCAAAACTGAGAGTTAGCTTTTCCATACTAACACCAGTAAACAAGATAGCTAGATCTCTCAAACAAAAATGCATGTCATCATGGTGATCAGGAAGAAAGGAGTCAACATTATGCTCAACTATAATCGAATCATCCATTGAACTATTAATAATGTCGTCGTTCGGATTGTCAAAGATGTCAAGATTACATGATCGAAAATAAATCCGTCGAGATATGAAAATATCTACTAAGGTCATCTCCTTTTTAACCACTAATGAAGAAGAAATAGTCACAGGAAATATACCTCGTGGCGTAACAGGAATGCTTTCAACTTTAGCTAGAGGAGGTTCTTCGAATAAGTGCTCCTGGTATTCTCGGCGGTCGATTGGATCTTTCTCGCGGTAGACTGGACATGGTTGGACAACTTCTTCATCTGCCTTCTGTAGAATCTCCCCCGAAGCATCTCCAACCTCAGCAGTCAGTGAAATATCATCATTAATTTCATGCACCGACAAAGAATCACAAGTATTATGACATATATCATTATTATCAGAAACAAAAGCATCACAAGTATTATCATTGCAAACATGAGGCATAGAATCATATCTATCAACTTCTTTATCAAAAGAGTGACTCACATTAACTTGGTCAATTATTAGTGGCTCTTGTTGCATTTGTGACTGAGCAATGAAGAGGTTCTCAGTTTTTTCACGTTCCCTAGAAAATCTTTCCTCCCAAAAAATACGTGATTCTCTTAAGGAATTAATATTTTCTTCCATTTCCTTCAGCATCGCCAGCATTTCTGCTTGAAACTCCCGACTTGGGTAGGTATGACCTCTAAAATCCGAGTTATAAGAATATGAATATGAATCATAGGCCGGGTTTGGGAAACCATGAAACTGCCAACTAGGGTCGGTATGATCTCTAAAATCCGAATCATAAGAATATGAATATGAATCATAGGCCGAGTTTGAGAAACCATATGTGTCATTATTATAAACGGGTTCATAACCAAAAGGTAAATCATCATTCCATATGTCACCCGGTGGCATATTATAATTCGGGTCCATAACCAAGGGGTTCTCAGTTTTTTTTTTTTTTTTTTTTTTTTTTTTTTTTTTTTTTTTTTTTGAAAATAAAGATCACTATAAGCACAAAAATCAACTAGAATCACTCCCCGGCAACGGCGACAAAATTTGATGTGCTGTCGCAGGCACTCAAAAATAAATCCAATACTCTTCAAAACAAATGTAGTAGTGCGAGTACGAGTCGATCCCACGAAGAGTGTTCAGTCTAGTTTTGTGCTTAGTGAACAAAGATAGGGGGGTTTTTAAACGTGAGGAAAAACAATAAAGAAATAATCTAAATAAAAGAAACAAGTTGAATCAAGAGAACAAACCTTGGTCTGAGTCAACATCCACCATCGGAATCCAACAACTGATCATAGATGCAAGTATCAATCAATTCATACCATGAATATTCACCGTCCGAATTAAATTCGAATCTCTCCTCGATCATAGTTAATTAGAAACAAGTGATCTAATCAACCCTATACCCCAAATCATCTTAACCACACCAAATCATTGCATCTCTAATCCCTCATGTAACTAATACTGAGCCATGCAAGATCTTTTTATGCATTTGTACTCATAATCATACATGGGAACTATTCCCAACATGATTGCCCGGGCTATGAGCCACAAATCATTAGCGTGATATCGAATGATTTTTCCTTGGAAACTCATGTCAATTCATCTAAACTTGATTGCTTTCCTAGACATGCTCCGCTGAACCGTATTTTCTCCTGATCTTTGGATAACATGCTAAAGTAGCAACATAAAGCTTCAACTACTTGACATAGTCCCTAGTCCCAAAGGGTACAAGTATTGGGCTTAAAGTCTAATAAGGGCTCACACAGTGACGAAGAAGGGATCTATTCAATCACTTCCCTATTATGGTCGATCTTTAGCACATACAGTATGATATGTATGTTATGGTGGAGCTCCCACTACGAATCTATCACACTCAACGGCATACGGATCTTAGTCTAGTCGCTTCTCATAGCGCCTAACTTGAGAATCTCGAGACAATTGGTACTCAACCAATTTCTCAAGCATCTCACATCCAGCTTTGTACAGGCTTCATGGAGATGTGGACATACTCTATGTTCGACTTTATCAGCCTCATCTTAGACTTACTAAGGCGACACCCAAAAATAACCCTCAAAAGCTTATTCAGCATTAAAGGGGATCACTTTGCAAATGGTACTTAGTGATTTTATTGTCTCATCATGCCCGCACTCAGCGTCAGGGCGATCGCCCGTGTGAGAGGGCCGATCATAAGCCTGATGACAACAACTTACAAGATATGTGTCTTCATAAACAAATTACGAAATATATGATATGAAAACGGATCTCATCAATATAAGGTGTTCATTACACAAAAGTAATGGTGTCCCAAGTAGTATCATAATTTCTCATATATCTATAAGAGATGCTATGAGTTATGGTTATTTGATCAACAACCAAATGCTGACTAAAACGTACTTAAGGACCACCTGACTTTTCACAATCACCAATGAATTAAGTGACAACTAATTTATCTGGACAACTTTGAGATTTCTACCACGGTAACATACAACGAGGTTTTCATTCCCTTGATAGTGCCAGAACATCCTTTTAATTGATGCCCAACGCGCAACTTCAGGATTACAATGATATCGACTAACCACGCTAACAGCATGATTCAAGTTTGATCAATTATACAACATAATGTATATATAAGACTAATGACCTTCCTATAGGCAGCTCATACTATTTATTTCTCTCTTCTAATCATAGGACATTGCTCGATATTAAGAACTAAATCCTTTTCTTTTGGAGTTTATGTGAACAATAAATAGTGTGCACTGATCAATTTAGCATTAACTTGTGACAAACCAAAAGGTCAATTAAATTCGATCTGTCAAGAACCTATCTCAAGCAATAGTTCACATATGTCATGTCCATCTCACACATGGAGGACAACCACTTCTAATTGGTGATTTTTAACTCCCACTTACATAAAGCCCACAAAGACTTCATGGAATATGACGTGTGGCTAGCTACTCAGATTGTAATTGGAACACTTTAAGCAACAAAGCTTAATTTTTATTGTCCCTTACTATGAATTTATCAGATGATCCACATAGGCCTCATTTTCTAGTTCTTCACTGAGAAGTGTAACATCACATCAATAATGTGTTGGGAACGATTCCAAACTGATTGGATCAATATTTGTCAATTGATACAAAATCAACTAACATTCCCACAGAATTTATAGTTCTTAATTACTGAGCTACTTCTTTCTCTACATTTGCTAATCATTTCTCCACCAATTGGTCAATTTCATCTCCACAAAGGAAATAAATTCACATAAGCACTCATGAAGGACCTACCTTCAATCTCGAAATCCAAATAAGGAACAATTCCTCATGAATTTCTATACATAGCCATGAATACTGAGATTTTCCTAATGGCACAATTCTCCCACTAGGCAAAAGGAATACTCCCACTGTCTCTGATAGTCACTTGATGTGAATCCAAATTCTCATCTTGTCATTGAAATAACCACACATTTCGGTGAGACACCTCTAACTAATAGAGTGAGAATCCTTTTTGACTACCAATATTAGGAAAACTATTTCCTACATGTCGCAACCCATCTCAGTCATTCCCCATTTTGGATGTTCACCGTACACGTGTCCCATCGAGAATCCTTAAGATATGATAAAACATATTTATCAGCTGTAGAATCCAATTTTCCTAACTTATAGGAGGAATTATGAACATATCAAGTAGAATCACATGGGTGCAAGTCATCTAAGTTAGACTATTCCCATTCCACAACTGATATGGACTAGTTGGAATTGACTTTTAAAAGCATTTGGTTATAAATTCAAGCAACATTTAATAGCCTATCTCTCAGGAACTTATCAGGAGATTAGCTTATGCTATTATCAATCTAACCATGTCACTAAAGAGTTTGATTTATGCTCTCTGCAACCACTTTAGTAGCAAGATATAACAAATCTTCAACTCCGTATATACCTATATCTTCACATAATTTTCTGAACTAATCAGATAATCACTTTCGGTCTGTACCAATTAGAAGACCTCTAAGTTCTTCTCTTTTAATTCTCAACCTCCGATCCAAAGTTTTGAAACAAATCAAAATTTGGAATCATCGAGATATTCTACACACCAAACCGAAATTTGAAGAGCCATTAACAAATAATGTAGGATATACTATGGCATGCCTAAAATCTTTGGGTGCGTAAATGTATGAATAAACTAGCTTCTAAAAGATGAGAAGTATTAGAGGTTTACTCCAAAAACCTCTCTGATTGTTCTATAGTTAAATAAAACTCATAGGTAGATGGGCTTAATTTAGCGAGAAGACCCAACAACCATTCTCTAGTTAGTATAGCCTGACTTTCTTAACTTGTGTGACCAAGCCCAAGATTCTATTTGACATACATGTAGAATATGGACTAAAGAAGAGAGACTAAAATAGAATCATTATATTTCACTAAGAATATAATTCCAACACCAATGAAAACGTATTTCAAAAACATCACAGCCATAAGGTTTTTATTTGAGATAGACAACTAATGTCACTGATAATAGAAATGAAATCATAATATTACAAGCTAGAACTGATTAAATCGGACTATGGGTGTATGAAACACATCATTTAAGATTGCTGCACCATATGTGCATCTTGAGCCGGTTGACTCTAACTCTTAGGACATATTCCCGCGCTCTATCTTGTATCACAAAGCGAAGACTTTCCGCTAGTATCCGACAATAATCATGTATCCAGTTTGATCTCTAACTACATGTCTGCATGCTCCCAAATCTACAATCCAACAAAGGAGAGAAATGAGTCACAAACAAATATGAACAAACATGAAATTCTAGAGAATTAGGAATAGGGCATACCTTCTTCAGCTCAGAACAGTCTCGAGCGAAGTGACCCTTCTTTTCACAATTGTAGCACTTCAAATTTGCTACGTTTATTATGCTCCCATGCTGATATTTGTGACATTTCATAAATCTGTCAATCTGTATATCATTACCAGCTGACCCTTGTCCCTCGTAAACAGGCTTTGAATGCCTGTGCTTTGTAGCTTTAGAGATGGGGACCTTCTTTTTACGGTTCACCTCAATGCACTCCGCCTCAAGCTCGAGATGACGTGAGATGTCCTTGAAAGTCTTGACATCATTGCTATAGGTCATCAAAAGCTTCACTTGAGTCCACTCAAGGTCCGGCAAGGAACGAATCACTGCCAAGACTTGTTGCTCATCAGATAGCTCATTTCCAGTAGCTCTCATGTACTTAATCATGAGGCTCATCGTATGAAGGTGCTCGACCAATGAATGGCCTGGATCCTTCATGTATTGCTGGAATTGTAAATTCAAAGCACGTAGCTTCGTAATCGGAGTCCGAGAGAAAGCAATCTTTAGGTGGTTCCACATATCTCGAACAATGGGGCAGTGCTCAAATCTGCCAATCAGGTCCTCGTGCATGCAACTCAGCATGGCAAATCATACAAAACTATTTTCCCTGACCCAATTGTCATAATCTTTTTGGTCACAACGATGTTTGACTGCATTTCCTTCCTTAGGTGGAGTTCTGCCATTTATCAAATGATCGAGCAACAGACGCTCCTTGAGAAGATTTTGAATTTCCTCTTGCCAGATATCATAATTTTGGCCAACTAATTTCATTATCTTATGGTGCTCAATCACATTCCTAGGGGCCATGTCACTACATTGATTTCACATATAAAATATGTTAGGCACATATCATATAATTTTATCCAAGAACTCAACAAGACCACAGAATTCTTTCCCGCACACTAAGATCGAAATTTCGCAACGCAAAGATGCTAGTAATCATCTCCCAATAGTGCAGGTTGGAATTAAGTGTCGAGTTAATTCCGAATAAAATTATGGGAACAATTCCCACTAGCCACACCACTCATTAACGAATGTAATACAAATTTAATTTACATAAAATTCATTTAATCTAAGCATACATACGCTTATTTTAAGAATGACATACATTCAGAATTTTATTTAAATATGTAATTTCATGGAAGCGGCAAAAGTGTAAATAACTGATATTTACATCATTTTCTGTAAGTGTCTATTTTCAGCTACATAAACTGAAAATATTCATTTTTGTCAAATTTACAGAAATGCCAAGGACTTCCTCTCTAATGTGCCGTACATGCTATTTTCATTAAGTTTTAAGACACTACTAAAGTGCATAACAAAACTATAGCATGTGATAATTCACTAAGGACTTTATTTGCAACTATTTATTTTCAGCCACATAGTCTGAAACCAACAAGGTCCATGAAGCTAACTCTAAGCATACATTCTTTGTTTTATGCAAAGTGCGGATTAAGCAATTATCAAACTCATCTTCAGATACAAAATCTGAAAAATGAGAGCTCATAAAACAATTTACTCTAAAATTTAGTCCACATGTCGCCAATTCTAACACCCAAGTATACAACCATAAATTGCACACTTTAAACGGTACCAAATTGTAAGAATATAATTTTCTGGTGTTTGACATGCTATGCTAAGCATAGCATTCATAGAGAAAGCATACATTAAAAAAACAGATAATTGTCCTTAAGTCTCATTTGGAGATCTTTATTGTTCTACAATCTTCTAACAAATCTATAATGCATTTAATCTTTTTTAGGATTATTATGGTAACTTTCATGACCAAAATACCCTTTCAAATGGAAAAAGTATGGGCAAAGATGTCATTTCCTGGAATCCAAAATAAATGGGTGCATAAGTGGGTGTTATTTTTGGGAAATAGATTTTTTTGAGAAATGCATAAGTGGTTGTGGTAATTTCAGCTGTATTAATGACTTCCATGCATTGATGGCTTTTTTTCATTGATGTATATAGCAAAATTATATATTTTTTGTAGTAAATTTTCAATTTTTTTGGAAGTAACTTTCCAGTCTTTTCCAAATAACTTTCTAGTTTTTTTGGAGGTAACTTTTTAGTTTTTTTGGAAGTTACTTTTCATTTTTTTTAAAGTTACTTTCCATTTTGTAGTTACTTTCCATTTATTTTTTTAGTCTGACTACCACCATTTATTTGGTACTTAAATCTCATTTGATTGGTGGTTTCTTTTCAGTTTTTTTGGAAGTTACATTCTATTCCTTTTTTGTAGTTACTACAATGAAATTGAAAAGTTACAACAAAAAAAATTCAAAGGTACCACAAAAAAAATGGAAAGTTACCATTTTTTTTATGAAAAGTTACTGCAACAAAATAAAAAAGGCACCACAAAATTGAAATGTCGCGCCCTGGCCCAGGAAACCCATCCCGAACCGGGACACGAGGGGAAAACCTACATCTACTAACAACCAACAGGCGGAGGCAGAAACAATAAACAAAGGCGGAAGTAAAGTTAACATCTACTAGATCGAAACATTAAATACATCAGACTTATACAATTTACAACATTTACAAATATCAAAAAGAATATACATCGTCTGTTGTCTCCGCAAAAGCAAAACAAAAGCCGTCCTGGATACATGGTCGGCTGGTGACGCGCTGCCGCAGGACGAACACCGGGGGCCCACAGGAGAAGCGCTGGTACCTGCACCTGCAAACAACACGGTACAGGTACGAATGAGCCAAAGCTCAGCATGGTTCTACTCTACGACACTCACAAGGAAGGGCGACACCAACCGTACTACTCTGTGCCAAGTACCGAGGCTCGCCAAGGATCCCAGAAATCCCGTCAATAACCCGAAGGGCACCTGTCCAAAGTACGTTCTCCGATGGCCACTGTTTAAGAGTGGGCTTTCTCCGACATCCCCTAACATAGGGTGGACATGACGCTACCCGTAGGACACCCCTCTCCAAGCGAGATCTCCACGCCCGGCGGAACAACCGTGATTACGACAACCATCTCCCAGCACTCAAAGCAACAGAGCTAGTACAACCCCTAAACTCCAGATCAAAAGCTGTCACACCCGACCCAGAAAACCCATACAGGACGGGGCGTGAGGGTTCCTATCTCTATTCATCTTCAATTGGCGCGATACAAAGCGGAAAAGACGGATAATTTAAACAATTGTATTCCAGAGGTGAACAGATATTCAATTCATATAACATCCAGTTATACAGTTACAAAATTCCATTCTAATACTTCCAAGGTAAAGATATAATACATGATCCCAAAATCCTCGAAATGTTTACAACATATATATTATCAAAAAGGTATAACAATAAATCCTCCAGCAACCTCAAGCGCCTCTGGATGTACTTGCACCGCCAAAGGCCGATCCCACCGGCTCCACAGACGAAGAACTGTCGCCTGCACCTGCAAACGCAGCCCGGGTAGGAGTGAGCGATAAGCTCAGTAGGGTTCTACTCTACGGCACACTGAAAGGAGGAAAACAACAACAGTGTTGTCTTCCCGTTCAAGTCTAACGGATGCCACGGGTCCCACAACCCTGTTGATGTACCAAGAGCTCCTGTCATGAAACCTCTCTCCTGAACATGTTACCAGGAGGCCAAGGAACAGTAACATGCAAGATCACCCTTACCCAAGTTAGAGTACCCAGCCTTGGAGAACCACGTCGGGAACGCATCAACATCCATCCTTAGCACTTGGCCTTGGAAGACAACACGACCTCTAAACCTCAAACACTGATCAGAGTCAACTATCGCAAATCCTCAAAGGACATGAGATTCGATTATACAATCACACCCTACTCCTGACTACCCAGTCACGGTCCTAAGGCTAGATCCGAGCTACCCGAGAGCCTCGGATCGGCGACCCAAACCATCGCCCGCCTATCCTGAAATGCTTCTAATGCATACAATGCATGAACTTAGGCAAACATCTATCCTAGATGTCTCTACATGCCACAACATCAATTTCAGGTTCACAGTTATACAATAGCCCTCGGCACTCGTCGGCAAGAGGCTAAGGTTCCACAATTCCTCATTAGCTAGCACTCATAGCTAGCTAATGGCTAAGCAAACCATTAAGCAATTAAATACCAACCACACATGTATTAAAAAGCAAGCCACATCATCAATTTATCCAAAGGAAAACAACATGCGATTCAATTCTTAATCTCAATGGAAATCCCTTGAAAACTTCATGAAAACCTCATACCAACCTCCCAACATGTTTAACTATCAAACCCAAGTGAAAGCCATCCAAGAAAAACCAGAAAAACACTACTCAAGGGCCACGGTCGATGTGACGGTCGATCCGACGGTCGACCGCGGGGCCACGGTCGATGTCACGGTCGATACGACGGTCGACCGTGAGACCAAGGCGAAGAAAACCAAAGGGCGACGGTCGATCCACTCATCGACCCTGGGAAGCCCAAAACCAAACAGCGCTTGACGGTCGATGCGACGGTCGATCCGGCGGTCGACCGTCAGGTAAATGGCGAAAAGAGAAGATCTCACGGTCAATCCATGCATCGACCCTGGGAGGCTAAAATCCAGACAGAACTCGACGGTCGATGCGACGGTCGACCATCAGGCCCAGAAAGAGCAAGTCAATACTTGACGGTCGATGTACCGATCGACCGTCGAGCCCCGAAGGAGCGTATCAACGCTTGATGGTCGATGCACCGATCGACCGTCGAGCCTCAGGCACAGTTCCTCAGAACAGTGCCTGAAATCCAATTTCTTGGATTTCAAGGATCAAATCAAGTTTGAATTAGATGAGATTTTGCAAGCAAGTTTAATTCTCGATAAGGAATCCAATGGTATAAAGAAGTCACATTTTTTACGGTTAAATCTCCTATCTAGGTCCAAATGGACGAAAACAGACAAAACGGCGATAATACGGAAACCAACCGTTAAAATACCGAATTCGCAACGTAAGAATACAGAAAAGGAACTACATCACACGTGCAAGGAGCTACAAAGCATTTTAACATGTATTCCTACAGCGAAAGCACATAAAACCTATCCTAGGAGAACCCGATCCTAAGATCGAGGTAGATCACCTACTTGAGCAAGTAGGGTAGCTCCTCCACGCGTCCAACCAGTCAAGCCACCAAGATCCGCGCTCCGAAAGCCGCGTCTCCGAGCCCTAGCTCAGCCGAAGGAGAGAGAAGGGGAGAAAACAACAGGAGAAGAGAAGGAAAGAGAAGAAAGGGGCAGGGGTTATATAGAAAATCCGGATCTATCTCAGCCGTCCGATTCGATCTTTCCCGATCGAGCTCCGATCTTCCGATCGGACGCACCCTAGAGATTCTAATCAAACATATACATCAATCCAAGGCCATGGGTGCAACGCGGGTGTGAAACCGACCACCATAGGGCATATTTACCAAAATGCCCCCGGGGTCCAAACCGCCACACGATCGCCCGATCGTGCCCGACGCGGAACCAAACCAACAGGAAACCGGCTCTCGACCCACGCGGTCGAGCCAGGTCTGAGGGACGGGCCCTCACAACCTAACAACCTTAAAAAGAATTTCGTCCCGAAATTCAAGGTTGAAGCCGGGGGAAAAAGAAACAACTTGGCCTACCTTCACAAACAAGGCTACAACTAGGGGCGCCAACGCCCACAACAAGGAACTACCTGAAGAGGTGAATAGTCAGGGAAACTCCCGACGCATGCGATCCTCTCGCTCCCAAGTCAGACTCTCTGCACTACCGTGTCTCCACCTGACCATGACCAACGGTAACGATTTGCCTCTCAGCACCTGATCCCGTCTGTCCATGATCTGCACTAGCTGCTCTATGTAGGTGGCGTCCTCCTCCACCTCGATGTCGTCGAGTCTGATCATGTGAGAAGGATCTGGAATATACTTCCTCAGCATAGACATGTGGAAGGTGGGGTGAACTGCTGACATGTGCGGAGGTAGAGCCAACTGGTAGGCGACTGCTCCAATGCGCCTGATGATCTCAAATGGGCCAGTGAACCTCGGTGCTAGCTTGCCCCTGCTACCAAACCTGATCGACCCTCTGCGCGGGGACACCTTCAGTAGCACTCTGTCGCCAACTGCGAACTCCAGGGGTCGTCGCCTGCGATCTGCGTAGCTCTTCTGCCTGCTCTGCGCTGTCAGAAGCCTCTGCCTGATCTGAGCCAACCTCTCTGACGACTGGTAAGGGACGCCTCCCCAACCTCTATCCAACACACCGGTGAGCGACACGGTCTGCCGTACAACGCCTCAAAGGGTGCAAAATCCAAACTGGCCTGAAAACTGTTGTTGTAGGCAAACTCCACCAAAGTCACATGCTGCTCCCAAGTACCTCCAGTGTCTAGCACACATGCTCTAAGCATGTCCTCCAAGATCTGGATAGTCCGCTCTGACTGTTCATCTGTCTGAGGGTGGAAAGCTGTGCTGAATGTCAGTGCTGTCCCTAAGGAGTCCTGGAAGCTGCTCCAAAACCTGCCGGTAAATCTGGGATCTCTGTCTGACACTATCGACACTGGGATGCCGTGCAGTCGTTCCACCTCGTTAATGTACCTCTGGCTCAGTCTGGCAACTGGATCTGTCGTCCTCATGGGGAGGAAATGAGCCGATTTGGTCAGTAGATCGACGATGACCCAAATCGCATCATTCCCCCTCGGTGACCTGGGTAGCCCGGTGACGAAGTCCATAGCTATGTGTTCCCACTTCCACTCTGGCACTGGAAGTGGCTGCAACAAACCTGGGGTCCGCCTGAGCTCTGCCTTCACCTTCTGACAGGTGAGGCATCTGGAAACAAACTCAGCTACTGACCTCTTCATCCCGCACCACCAAAACTGTCGACGGAGATCGTGGTACATCTTGGTGCTGCCGGGGTGAACGGCGAAGCAGGAGTGGTGGAACTCGTGAAGGATCTCCTCTCGCAACGCCGGGTCTGCTGGAACTACAACTCTGCCTCTGAAGAGTAGACCACTGTCTGCCGACACTGTTCAGCCCTCAACTGCGTGCTCGGTGCCGACCGCAGCACGGGTCTCCACGAGCTCTGGGTCTCCAGCTTGTGCCTCGATCACTCTGGCCAAAAGAACTGGAATGCTGTGAACAGCATACAAGAAACCACCTGTCGCCCGGTCCTCAAAGTCAAGCCCAAACTGACTGACTGACTCCAGCATCTGCCACTGCCGAGCTGACACTGCTGCCAAGGTGATGTGCTGTCGCAGGCACTCAAAAATAAAACCAATACTCGTTAAAATGAATGTAGCAGTACGAGTACGAGTCGATCCCACGAAGAGTGTTTAGTCTTGTTTTGTGCTTAGTGAACAAAGATGGGGGGTTTTAAACGTGAGGAAAACAGTAAAGAAATAATCTAAAGTGAAGAAATGAGTTAAATCAAGAGAACAAACCTTGGTCTGAGTCAACATCCACCATCGGAATCCAATAACTAATCATAGATGCAAGTATCAATCAATTCATACCATGAATATTCATCGTCCGAATTCAATTCGAATCTCTCCTCAATCTTACCTAATTGGAAACAAGCGATCCAATTAACCCTAACTACTAAACAACCTAAGACAAGCGCTATAGATTTAATCTAGTAGCAGCATTAAGAATCGGGAGATCGATGAAGCTAAACAACACAAGCACAAGCGGTTGCATTTAATCTAGTTGAATATTCTTCCTAAAATCTATTAATCTCTGAAACACAGTAGACCAATAGATCCTAGTTGCTTCGTAGATTTGAGGGATTAAACAATTACGAATTTGATATCAAACCTAGCGGTAGATTGCAATGAATAATAAACTAGTAGGCCTTCTAGCAATTAGACAAGACAACCATGAAGATTTAATCTCAGAAGAACATCCAATACTCATGTATAAACTGAACAATAAAAGAAATAAATTAGATCTCACAGTTTCATTGATTCCGAGGCTTCAGTTTCCTCGACCAAGAATTAAGATTTAGCCACGCAGGGCTATTGAGAACAATCCTCCAAAAGATTTCATTAAACAAGAGAAAACCTAGGAAAATATAAAAGAGGAGAAAGAGCAGCCAAAAGTGTCCAAGAATCCCCCTTCAAACCCTAAAAAGAGTCCTATTTATATCCTTAAGTGTATCCATCCTTGGATTAGATCAAAGCCGTTGATTTTCTTCACTGGAAAAGTCTGATTGATCCTTCTCGGGGTGTCGGATCGATCGGTCTCATTAAAATCTTCAATTTCTAGTTACTCCCGAGTCCGATCAATCGAACTATAGGTGTCGGATCGATCGGTTGCGTAAAAATCCTTCGTCTCTTGCTATTTTCGAGTCCGATCGATTGGACTTTATGTGTCGGATCGATCGGGCTCCTTTGGATGGATGGAGGGATCGATCGGACCATGTACAGCTGAAAACTATACGCTCTGTCATGATTCTGCATAGTCGGATCGATCCCACCAGGGGTGTCGGATCGATCGGACTTTCCAGCGTATTACTGTTCTGCCATCTAGACTGCGCCATCGGTACTAAAATTGCCGTAACTTCCTCTAGGAAACTCGGAATCAAGAACCGTAAAATTCTCCAGAATCTAGACTTCAAGAGCTTTCCAACCATATATGGCACATTATCTGGTTCTTCATGAACAGGTACAGATTAATCTTTAAATTTGATCCATGCACTCTTTTCAGCTTCTTTTCGACTTAAGGACTTCAATTGCATCCTAAATCAAAATATAAGAATAATGAGTGTATTTAGGAACTAAATAAGCATAGGAGACTAAATATTAAGGGATAAAAATATAACATTATGCATCATCATCAAATTCCCCCACACTTAGCTTTTGCTCGTCCTCGGGCAACACTAAAATTCACTCTACTCAAGATATCAAGGTTGCAACGCCATCAACAAAGAAAACAAACAAGCTCTTCACAACTCATAACATATCATGAACAGCATTTTTAAACAACTTAAAAATCAATCAGTAAGCATTTTCACTTGAATATGGAGCATACTAAATAAGTAGATCCTCACGGAAATAAACTCTCATGTGTTTGAAGGGTATGTATTTCACTCAAATTCATTCCAATGAAAATGATCTATCATAAGCTTGCATATCTTCTCATTCTCCACCACTAGAACCACATGTATAACACGGATCATAAGGACTTCAAAAGGTTGTAATGGGGTTCAGGATTAAGGTGAGAAATATTTAGGAGTGTAGCTCAAAAGCCAATGGAACTAATGGAGCAAAAATGCATCAATAAGACATGTACAACCAATCACTCCATTCAACAACTTCCTCAACTTAGCTTTAACATACTCAACCCATATAACATCACCACATTGACAAAGAGATTGCTCAAAGGAATACTTTTTAACTGAAATAGTGAACAATCTTTTGCAAAAACTTCCACCTTTGTAGAGATCATACATAGACATACCCCTTTCTTGGAGTATTAGGAGGATTCATAAACACATTTTGCAACATGAGAAACAATTTCCTCCACTTTCTTTTTCTTTTCTTTTCTTTTCTTTTTTTTTTCTTCTTTTTTTTTCAGAAACAACATACTCACAAATTGAGTATGAAAATAAACTCCACTTCACCAATCATACCCATACCACAAATCCAAACACCCCCACACTTGAACTTTTGCACCCATACATATCATAATGATGATCAATGCTCCACTAGTTTTATGGCTTGAGTAACGAAAATATTTTTCAGGTTTAAGGCATGTAATGTGGGTTAACAATGAAGTCAATAAGGCTCAAAGGTGTTTAGCAAAAGGATTTAATCAAAAGGTAGGCTATTTGGCTTATGTAGCTTATAACAAAGATGACCTTAATCATGTTAATGTATACATGTGTCAATGTGATCTTGAATAAAATCAAAGCAAGTTCTAGAAAAACAAATCCATGAAAGAATATCTCTCATGAAAGAAATTAGTGAGACTGATATGAATGTGTCAGTCTAAAGGCTCAAAATCTCACCAGCTTTTGTCTACTCATTTAGTCACTACCATCTCAAGGAAAATAACTCCACTAATTAATTCTAAGTCGCAAAATTACTCATTCAATCATGTTATGAATATGTCAAGCTTAACTAATTCTTGCTCATGGCAAATGCAACCTAGATTTCCTCCCCCACACTTGAAACTGACATTGTCCCCAATGTAAGGTGGAATGCAAAGAAAAGAGAAATAAAGCTCAAATGGAAATGCAAAAATAAAAGAAGAAAGGAACGAACTCCCCTTGGGTTGCCTCCCAAGCAGCGCCTTTGTTTATTGTCATTGGCTCGACTTCACGTTTCTTCTTCAATCAGTATAAGTAGGCTCCTCAAGGTCCAATTTTTCCACATTTTCTGTTTGAACGCCTTCATAGAAAGGTTTAAGTCGATGGCCATTCACCGTAAATATTTTGGAAGTGGCTAAACTTTGAATTTCAACTGCACCATGAGACAAAACATTAGTAACAATGAAAGGTCGACTCCAACGAGAACGCAACTTACCTGGAAACAAGCGTAGGCGTGATTGGTAAAGGAGAACTTTTTGACCAACTTTAAACTCCTTTCTAGAGATTATCTTGTCATGAAAAGCTTTTGTCTTTTCCTTGTAAATCCTAGCGCTCTCATAGGCATCGTTGCGAATTTCCTCTAATTCTTGTAGTTGTAACTTCCTGTGTTCTCCACTCTCATCCATCTTCATGTTAAAGCTCTTGATAGCTCAATAAGCCTTATGTTCTAACTCAACTGGAAGGTGACATGGTTTCCCAAATACCAAGCGATAAGGTGACATACCGATGGGTGTCTTATATGCAGTCCTATATGCCCACAACGCATCATCCAAACGCAAACTCCAATCTTTTCTACTTGGATTGACCGTCTTTGCGATGATGGACTTGATCTCTCGATTTGACACTTTCGCTTGCCCACTAGTTTGCGGATGATAAGCGGTTGACACCTTATGGGTCACATGGTACTTCCTTAGCAACGCCTCCACAGTTCGATTGCAAAAGTGCGTGCCTCGATCACTTATTAGAGCTCTTGGAATTCCAAACCTGGATAATATGTTAGACTTGATAAAATATGCAACAACTTTAGAATCATCAGTCCTGGTAGCTTTAGCTTCTACCCATTTTGAAACATAATCGACAGCAAGTAGAATATAAACATAACCGAAAGATATAGGGAACGGACCCATGAAATCGATGCCCCAAACATCGAAAATTTCGCAAAATAATATGGGGGTTTGTGGCATCTCATTCCTTTGGGATATATTACCTGTCTTTTGACAATTCTCGCATGATTTACAAAGAGAATATGAATATCGAAATAAAGAAGGCCAATAGAAATCACATTCTAACACTTTTCTTGCCGTTCTCTTAACTCCAAAGTGACATCCACAAGCATAAGAATGGCAAAAAGTGAGTATAGAAATAATTTCATTTTCAGGAACGCACCTTCTTATTACTTGATCTGCACAATGCTTCCATAAATATGGGTCATCCCACACATAGTATTTGGCATCACTTTTGATCTTATCTCTTTGAGCCTTAGACAAATCAGAAGGTAACATATTAGTAACCAAATAATTCATGATATTTGCATACCAAGGTAATGTCATGTTTGCGGAGAACAGTTGTTCATCAGGGAATGCTTCCTGCAAACGAAGTTCATCATCTACATGGATTAAATGACTCAGATGATCTGCGACCCTATTTTCTGTTCCTCTTTTGTCTTTTATCTCCAAATCAAATTCACTCAAGAGAAGTATCCATCGTATTAATCTCGGCTTTGCCTCCTTCTTCGTCATTAAATAATGAAGGGCTGCATGATCAGAGTAAACAATGACTTCAGTACCAAGTAAATAAGAACGAAATTTTTCTAAAGCAAACACAACGGCTAAAAGTTCTTTTTCAGTTGTAGAATAATTTCTCTGGGCATCATCCAAAGTTTTGGAAGCATAGTAAATTGCATGTGAAGCTCTTCCAATCTTTTGACCCAAAACCGCGCCCACTGCATAATCACTCGCATCACACATTATCTCGAAAGGAACGCTCCAATCTGGGGGTTGAATAACTGGGGTAGAAGTCAACAATTCTTTCAGTTTATCAAATGCCTCTTTGTATGCATCATTGAACTCAAAAACCTTGTCTTTTTGTAATAACGTGCATAGCGGTAATGCTATTTTGGAGAAGTCCTTGATGAATCTTCGGTAAAAACCTGCATGTCCAAGAAAAGAACGAACTTCTCGCACACTAGTGGGATAAGGTAAAGATTGAATGACATCAACTTTAGTTTTATCAACTTCAATTCCATTAGATGAAACAACATGACCCAAAACTATACCTTGTTCAACCATGAAATGACATTTATCAGAATTTAACACAAGGCTAGTTTCTATGCATCTTTGAAGAACAAGTGTAAGGTTATGTAAACAATTATCAAAGGAGTTTTCATAAACTGTGAAATTATCCATAAAAACCTCTATAATATGTTCAATATAATCTGAGAATATACTAACCATACACCTTTGGGAAGTAGCTGGGGCGTTGCAAAGACCAAAAGGCATGCGACGATATGCAAAAGTTCCGAATGGGCATGTGAACGTCGTCTTTTCCTGATCTTCAGGGGCAATTGCAATCTGAAAGTAACCTGAATAACCATCAAGAAAACAATAATAAGAATGACCAGCTAATCTTTCAAGCATCTGATCAATAAAAGGTAAAGGGAAGTGGTCCTTGCGGGTTATAGCATTTAATTTTCTATAATCAATACAAACCCTCCACCCATTTTGAACACGGGTGGGAACTAACTCATCTTTGTGATTTCTCACCACGGTTATTCCTATCTTTTTAGAAACTACTTGAACTGGATTAACCCAAGTGCTATCCGAAATAGGATAGATCACTCCAACTTCAAGAAGTTTGAGGATCTCCTTCTTTACCACATCCATCATGGGCGGATTTAACCTTCTTTGTGGTTTGCGAGAAGGTTTCGCTCCCTCTTCAAGCAAGATACGATGCATACATGTACTCGGGCTGATTCCCTTGATGTCTGCAATTGTCCAACCAATAGCTGTCTTATGCTTCTTAAGAACATGTACAAGTTTCTCTTCCTGTGGTGTACTAAGGTTATTGGAAATAATCACTGGTAACACTCCTTCATCTCCAAGAAAAGCATATTTAAGATGATTAGGAAGAGGTTTCAAATCTGGGATGGGTGCTTGCAATACAGAAGGTAATGATTTCTCATTAGAGACAGGTAATGGACTATAAGAATCATTACCTGATTGTTGAAAAATCATTCAGTGTTGCAACAGTTTCCTGCAAATTAGTACTCAAAGCTAGCTCCTTATTTTCTTCCTCAAGAGATTTGCTAATAGCCACTTCCAATTCATCTTTTTCACTAAGTTCAAAGACTTCCTGTGATAAATAATCAATCACATCAATTGAATACACGGAACAATCATCCGCAGGATATTTAATGGCATCATAAATATTAAACTTAACAGTTTCACCATCAAATTCCATGGTGAGTGTGCCACTATGAACATCTATTTTAGTCTTAGATGTCTTTAAGAAAGGTCTTCCCAACAAAATAGGAGTAGGTTGATCACCATTCTCCATATCAAGCACATAAAAATCAGCAGGGAAAACTAAATCATTAACTTGCACAAGAATATCTTCAACAACACCTTTAGGATATGCATTAGATCTGTCAGCTAATTGAATTACAACACCAGTTTCATTCAAAGGTCCAAGTTTTAAAGAAGCATATATAGAATAAGGTATGACATTGATTGAAGCTCCTAAATCTAACATGGCCCTTTCAAACTTGGTGTTACCAATTGTGCATGGGATAGTAAACATACCTGGATCTCTACACTTTGTAGGAATTTTTCTTTGAAGAATTGCAGAAACATTTTCCCCTACTTTCACCTTCTCACATCCTTTAAGTTTCTGCTTCCTCTTAATTGTGCACAATTCTTTCAAGAATTTAGCATAACGAGGTACTTGTTTAATAGCATCTAAGAGTGAAATATTTACCTCGCATCGGCAAAATGTCTCATATAAATCTGAATTCTTCTCATATTTCCTTGATTCTGTTAAAGCTTGAGGAAAAGGAGGTACAGGTTTATAATCAGAAAGAGGTGGAAACTTACGCTTAGGTACGTCGTCATCATCGGGAAAGGTTTTGTCCGTGATAATATTTTGCTCTTTTCCTTGCGGTGACAATGCAGGAACTTCCTTTACTGGAGTCTCAACTTCTTTACCACTTCTCAAAATGATTGCACTTGCATTCTCTCTTGGATTTATTACCGTTTTAGAGGGTAATTTTTCCGAATTTTGCGCCTCTAGCTTGCTAATTGCCGACGCCATCTGGCCTACCTGATGCTCCAAACTTTGAATACTAGCCTTCGTCTCCTGTTGAAATTGCGAAGTATTAGTAGCGAGAGACTTAACTATATCTTCCAAAGACATACCAGAATTCGGAGTTGGGTTTGGTTGTGGTCTCGGGGGGTATGGTGGTCTATATTGTTGATATTGCTGTCCAGTTGGGCGAAATTGAGTTGTAGGCTGATTTACTTGTTGATTCCCATAGTTGAGATTGGGGTGATCCCTCCATCCCGGATTATACGTGTTTGAATAGGGATCATACTTCCTTTGCGGTGGTCCTGGGAAACTCCCTGTTGCATTTACTTGTTCAATGGGCTCCTTTTGAAGAGTTGGGCACATGTCCGTTGGATGTCCTGCCACCGAACAAATTCCACAAACCTTCGCTGTCTGCATATTACCTACAGCCATTTGACGAACAAGAGAAGTTAGACTCGCAATCTGTTGTTCAAGAGATGATACATTTACCTCATTAATATGTTTTGAATAAGAATCAAGTCTAGTGTTAAATTGTTGAGAGTTAGCTGCCATATTTGCAATCAAGTTCCTCGCGGCTTCAGGTGTTTTATCCACCAAAGCTCCTCCACTAGCGGCATCAATCATACTCCTGTCATTGGTTAGTAAGCCCTCATAAAAATATTGAATAAGTAATTGCTCACTAATTTGATGGTGGGGACAGCTTGCACATAATTTCTTAAAACGTTCCCAATATTCGTGTAGAGACTCTCCATTATGTTGCCTCACACCACAGATTTCTTTCCTAATGTTGGCCGCTCTTGAGGCTGGAAAATACTTCTCTAAAAACAACCTCTTCATCTCATTCCATGTGGTAATACTCCCAGATGGTAAATAATAAAGCCAATCTTTAGCCGAATCCTTCAAAGAAAAAGGAAAAGCTCTCAATTTGATCTGATCTTCAGTCACTCCCATGGGTTTCATACTTGTGCACACAACATGAAGCTCCTTTAAATGCTTGTGAGGATCCTCACCTGAAAGTCCATGAAAAGTGGGTAAGAGGTGTATTAGTCCAGATTTTAATTCAAAAGTAGTAGCAACATCCAAAGTAGGGAATGTAATGCATAAGGGTTGTTGATTCAAATCTGGGGCTGCAAGCTTTTTCAAAGTCCGATTTCCGGCCATGACTTCTTCCTCTTCTAATTCCGAATCACTGATAAATACGTGGTCAAGAGCCAAATCGTCCTCCTCAGGATTTATCCAAGCTTCTTTCCTTAACCTGTGTAAAGTTCTTTCTATCTCTGGATCGTACTCTAAATCACCTTGATTAAAAGATCGAGCTATACTCATAAACAATCAAGAAAATTCCGGTAAAACGAGAAAAAGAAATCAGGAAAATTCGTATAACTCTTTTTTTTTTATGAAAATAAGGATCACTATAAGCACAAAAATCAACTAGAATCACTCCTCGGCAACGGCGCCAAAATTTGATGTGCTGTCGCAGGCACCCAAAAATAAAACCAATACTCGTTAAAATGAATGTATCAGTGCGAGTACGAGTCGATCCCACGAAGAGTGTTTAGTCTTGTTTTGTGCTTAGTGAACAAAGATAGGGGGTTTTAAACGTGAGGAAAACAGTAAAGAAATAATCTAAAGCGAAGAAACGAGTTAAATCAAGAGAGCAAACCTTGGTCTGAGTCAACATCCACCATCGGAATCCAATAACTGATCATAGATGCAAGTATCAATCAATTCATACCATGAATATTCATCGTCCGAATTCAATTCGAATCTCTCCTCAATCTTACCTAATTGGAAACAAGCGATCCAATTAACCCTAACTACTAAACAACCTAAGACAAGCGCTATAGATTTAATCTAGTAGCAGCATTAAGAATCGGGAGATTGATGAAGCTAAACAACACAAGCACAAGTGGTTGTATTTAATCTAGTTGAATATTCTTCCTAAGATCTATTAATCTCTGAAACGCAGTAGACCAATAGATCCTAGTTGCTTCGCAGATTTGAGGGATCAAACAATTACGGATTTGATATCAAACCTAGCGGTAGATTGCAATGAATAATAAACTAGTAGGCCTCCTAGCAATTAGATAAGACAACCATGAAGATTTAATCTCAGAAGAACATCCAATACTCATGTATAAACTGAACAATAAAAGAAATAAATTAGATCTCACACTTTCATTGATTCCGAGGCTTCAGTTTCCTCGACCAAGAATTAAGATTTAGCCACGCAGGGCCATTGAGAACAATCCTCCAAAAGATTTCATTAAACAAGAGAAAACCTAGGAAAATATAAAAGAGGAGAAAGAGCAGCCAAAAGTGTCCAAGAATCCACCTTCAAACCCTAAAAAGAGTCCTATTTATATCCTTAAGTGTATCCATCCTCGGATTAGATCAAAGCCGTTGATTTTCTTCACTGGAAAAGTCCGATCAATCTTTCTCAGGGTGTCGGATCGATCGGTCTCATTAAAATCTTCAATTACACCAGAGTCCGATCGATCGAACTATAGGTGTCGGATCGATTGGTTGCGTAAAAATCCTCCGTCTCTTGCTATTTTCGAGTCCGATCGATCGGACATTATGTGTCGGATCGATCGGGCTCCTTAGGATGGATGGAGGGATCGATCGGACCATGTACAGCTGAAAACTATACGATCTGTCATGATTCTGCATAGTCGGATCGATCCCACCAGGGGCGTCGGATCGATCGAACTTTCCAGCGTATTACTGTTCTGCCATCCAGACTGCGTCATCGGTACTAAAATTACCGTAACTTCCTTTAGGAAACTCGGAATCACGAACCGTAAAATTCTCCAGAATCTAGACTTCAAGAACTTTCCAACCATATATGGCACATTATCTAGTTCTTCATAAACAGGTACAGATTAATCTTTAAATTTGATCCATGCACTCTTTTTAGCTTCTTTTCGACTTGAGGACTTCAATTGCATCCTAAATCAAAATATAAGAATAATGAGTGTATTTAGGAACTAAATAAGCATAGGAGACTAAGTATTAAGGGATAAAAATATAACATTATGCATCATCATCACAAGGTCACCCGACTGTCTCTGGTCTGCCTGCTGAGAGCGTCTGCTACGACGTTTGCCTTACCAGGGTGGTAATGCAACTCGAAGTCGTAGTCCTCTAAAAGCTCCATCCACCGCCGCTGCCTGAGGTTGAGGTCACGCTGGGTAAACACGTGCCTCAAACTCTTATGATCAGAGTACACCAAGAACCGCTCACCGTAGAGGTAGTGCCGCCACGTCTTCAGAGCGAAGACAACCGCTGCAAGCTCGAGATCGTGGACTGGATAGTTCCTCTCATGGGTCTTCAGCTGCCTGGAACCGTAGGGCACCACATGGCCCTCCTGTATAAGCACACAGCCTAGACCCTCCCCACTGGCGTCGGAAAATACACTGTAGCCGACGCCTCGCTCTGGAACTATAAGGATCGGTGCACTCGTCAGTCTAGTCCTCAGCTGGATGAAAGCCTTCTCGCACGCCTCGTCCCAAACAAATGAGACCGCCTTCTGTGTCAACCTGGTCAGCGGCCCTGCAACCCTGGAGAAGTCCCGCACGAACCTCTTGTAGTAACCCGCCAAGCCGAGGAAGCTGTGGACCTCGAACACTGTCGCCGGTCTCTGCCACTGTAGCACTGCCTCGATCTTGGCCGGATCAACTGAAATACCTGCCGCTGACACCACGTGCCCCAAAAACTGCACCTCAGGAAGCCAGAACTCACATTTGGAGGACTTGGCATATAGCCTATGCCCCCTCAACAACTGCAACACTGTCCTCAAATGCTGCTCATGCTCCTCCGCTGTACGTGAGTAGACTAGGATGTCGTCGACGAAAACCACCACGAACTGATCTAAGTACGTTCGGAAGACCCTCTGCATAACATCCATGAACACCGCCGGTGCGTTCGTCAAGCCGAACGGCATCACCGTGAACTCGTACAACCCGTACCTCGTACGGAAAGCCGTTTTCGGGATGTTGTAATCCCGAATCCTCAACTGGTGATAGCCGGTACGGAGATCGATCTTCGAAAAGACCGAAGAGCTTCGGAGCTGGTCGAACAAGTCATCGATCCTCGGCATCGGATACTTGTTCTTCACCGTCACCCTGTTCAGCTTCCTGTAATCAATGCAAAGACGAAGCGTACCGTCCTTCTTCTTTGCGAACAACACAGGAGCTGCCCAAGATGACGTGCTGGGACGGATGAAACCTCTGCCGATCAACCCGTCCAACTGGACCGTCAGCTCCCTCTGCTCTGCTGGTACCATCCTGAAAGCTGGCAGAGAGATCGGCCCGGTACCTGGTACAAGATCTATCTGGAAGTCTACTGCTCTGGAGGGAGGACGGCCTGGTAGCTCGTCTGGAAAGACGTCTGCAAACTCACAAAACACTGCAGGCAAAGTGCTCTCTCGACTGCCCTCTGCAGCGAACAAGTAAAGGCGCGCTAGTAAAGCTGACAACTGGCCCTCGCGCCTGGGAAGACAAGCACACATGAGGGAATCGGCCGACTGGCGATCCCCCAACAGAACGAAACGAGCGTCGTCAGGTGTCCAAGCAGTCACCCTACGACCCCCACAGTCGATGACGACTCGGTATGAAGTCAGCCAATCCATACCGAGAATCACGTCGAACCCGACCATGTCTAGCACCCGAAGGTCTAGAAAGACACGGAGGCCCCCAACCTCCAACTCGCAAGAACGGCAAATCAGCTCAACACGAGCCCCTCCGCCGACGGGTGTGTCTAAGTGTAGTTGATGAGTCACTAAATATTCATAATTAAACCCCTTAATTTACCTTTATTAGGCTTAGAGTGTTTGTATTTGATAGTTTGTTAGTTGATTTCAGGTTTAATGAAGATTCAAGCTAGAAATTACAGGAAAAGCTTAATATGCTGAAATACACTACTCTATCGACTATTAGCATAATATTCACCAGAAATTATCCTTATGGCCAAATATTCTGAAATTTGGATGACCTGTAGAAGACTTCAAGATGAACAACTTTCATGTTGGACACTTCGTTAGATTCCTGATGGTGTGATAGCAGTTTTGAAGAAGATGAAGATATTTAGCTGCTGGAAGACTGATCTGTCAACGTGCGGGAGAATATTCGCCAAATATTCTAGATAAGTCTAAATATTATAAAATCTTCTGGATCTGACAGAACACTTCCAAATCCACATCTTTTGTGTTGGACTCGTTCTCAAATTCTGGACGGATTGAACCCAGTCGCGATCGGAAGAATCTGTCAGGATCGAACCAGGAAATCCGAGTTGCACTTGAGGTCTAACTCATCCCTAAAACCCTAATCCGGGAATTAAGATATAAAAAGGGTTTTGTGGCTGGAAAACAGAAGCCTCCATAGAGAGAAAAAGAGGGATTCAGATTGGAGAAGAAGACGGAGATGCGGTGTGGATCCCTAACCTTCTTCATCGAATACATGGATCTCATCCAAAAGATGAGTGGCAAAACACTGTACTTAGGGATCTTATGAAGCTTTAGTGTAGCTTCTTTGTATTTTCTAGTTTGATTCTTGTTATCTTTTCAAAGACATGATCCTATGAATATGGTTTTATTTTATAAAGAGTTGAGGGAATAGAGTTCCTCGACGTACATTTAGACCTACTTGATTGTTGTGCTTGATGGTAGAGATTCGTAGGATGGATTTTATGTTGCTTTTGTGTATACCTTTGAGATAATCTATGCTAGATGAAGATAGGTTGTACTCAGATTAAGTTCGAAGACAATCTATGCTAAATTTGGATAGGATATGCCTTAGAGAAGCAATAGCATTATTTTAGGGATCCATGTAAGCTTAAGAAGCTGTGGATCTATAATTTCGAGATAAGAAACAAGAGGATAACTAGAAAATACAGGAAGTGAAACTAAAGTGGATTGAGTAATCCCTAGGTTTTCTCTCATTGATCTACTTCAATTTCGTTAATCGCTTTCTTAATTAGTTTTAATTAATCAGTGATACGATGCACCTTCTCAAGGGCTTTCGTACCGGTCTCTTGCCTTATCTCAGATCCTCTTTAGCCAAATCTATGGCTAGGTCGAGAGATACCTTTAGGGTTTTAGGAGAAGGACCCTAGGTATTCGACGAGGAAGGCGAAGACTAGAGGAGGAGATGGATGAGAAGAGGGATACCTTGCAGCTCCTCTAGGGTTGGCTGGCTTCTCTTGGAGATCCAAGCCTTGGAGAACGTGGTGGAGGGAAGCACGGCAGCCAAGGGGACGCCGGGGACTTGGAGTTGGACGGCGGAGGTGGCTGGTAGCGGCGGTGATGATAGTGGCCGGCTGGTGGAGAAGAATCCGGCTGTAGAGAGAGAAGAAGGTGGCTGGTGGATTTATGTGGAAACTAAGTTATAGCTACTCCTATATTACTTCTACTCCTAGGATTTATCTCTACTAAATAATAACTCTCATAAATTCGTCCATACATAAAAACCCTAATACAAGCTATAGAGGTCCTTTTATAGAGGCCTCAAGAGAGTTCTACTACAACTAGAGAACTACCTTCCTTTAATCAGCAAGTAACCATACTTTCCTACTAAGACTCAATCATAACTCAAACTTCCTGATTACTAGGACTCTTAATAGGAACTAATAAAGCAAATCATAAACTGAACTCAAACTAGGAAACTGACTCAATCAAGATAACTACTAACTAGGAAATCAATTAAGTAAGCAAACCAGTTAGGAATAGGATTCCTTTGGCTGGCTGAGCTTAGAACGCCCAAAGGGACTTGGGTGCAGCCAGCTCCTTGGTGTGGGCCCACCCAAGCAAGGACGTGGGTCCCTTCTTGGATTGGCTCAGTTCGTCCTCGTATCAATCAGTTCCTAAAAATCCCAAATCAATCCTTCTTCGCTTTAGGACTAGAGTGTTGAAAGTTAATTCTGATGTTTCTTTGTTAGTCAAAGTTTTCCCTGAGGACCGACCCCGTATTTCACCATTATTCTATCTTATTAATTTAGTGTTGAAAGAAAGGTTTACAAATTTCTAAATTGCGTTTTGCATACGTTTTGACGACGACGTTTGTGAGCGATCAATTTTTGGCGCCGTTGCCGGGGAAAATCTTTTGATTTACAATGGAGTATCGATTTAATCTTCTTTTAACTCTTTTTCTGAGCGTAGTTAGATTTTTATTTTTATTTACGTTATTTTACAATTTTTTGGGATTTTTCTGATAATTTTCTGGAATTATTGCAGCGTTGGAACGATCTTACGTTGAAGACTACTGACGGTCGACCGCGACATCGACCATCGGATAGACCATCGGTCGACCGCGACATCGACCGTCGTCCTCTATCACGGAAAAAGCGTCTCAGGGTCGATGCGAGGATCGACCGTCGCGTCTTCAAGTGAGGTTGCATAGTTCCCCGGTCAACCGCGAGCAACCCACGGTCGACCGCGAGCTTTCCACGGTCGACCGCGAGATCGACCGTGAGCGTAGTCAGGTTAGTTTTATTGTTTTAAATTTCTTTGCTTTCAATCTTTGTTTTCCGAATTTTCTCCTCTCCTCCGAATATTCCGTTTTCTTTTTCTCTTTTTGGTGTGATCTTGCATGCAAGGTAGACGATCCCTACATAATCCGTTGGAACCTTTGAATCTAGAAATAGAGGCCACACTTCGAACTGCTAGAACCTTAGCACAAAAATCTTTAAGTAATTACCAGGAGGCCATAAGCACCTTGCAATCCCTAATGGCTGAACACGAGGAACATGTCATTGACCCTAATGATAACATGGGTAGGGGTGGAAATGATAACAATAATAGAGAAGTCCCAATTAGGAATCATTTCCTACCTGGACCTTATACCTATGCTTCTTGTATCAACCCACCTACCATCAATGCTACCCATTATGAGATTAAGCCTAACTGGATTACAACCTTACCTTCTTTCTATGGGCGTGAGAATGATGACCCCTATGGACACATTGCTAGCTTTCTTGAAATCCTTTCTATGTTCAAACTTCAGCATTTTAATGATGATGCCTTTAGACTCAAACTCTTCCCTTTTTCTTTGAAAGACAAGGCTAAACATTGGCTCCAAACTTTAGCTCCAAATTCGATTTCAACATGAGACCAACTTCAGGATGCTTTCCTTAAGAAATATTTCCCTATCATTAAAACTCAAAATTATCGAACCATGATCATCTCTTTTAAGTAAAATGAAGATGAGATGTTTCATGAAGCTTGGGAAAGATTTAAGGATCTTCTTAGAGAGTGTCCCCATCATGAGGTACCTGAGTGGCAGTTAGCCCATTCATTCTATAATGGTCTTAATGATCGTTATAGGACAATGGTCGAAGCCTGCTGCGGGGGTGTTGTTCTTAGTAAATATTGAACTGTTCTTTGGGAAATGTATGACAACTTTGCTGAAAATTCACAACACAATGCCTCAGTTTCTAGGAGCCGGTCTATCACTGTTCGCAATTCTCGTGGAATTCATGAAATTTCTGAATTCCAAAGTCTCTCCGCACAAGTAGCCCTCCTAACTAAAGACTTCAACCGGTTGAAAACATGCCAATCTCTTGCTCAACAATTACCTAACACTTCTCTTGAAACCTGTGCCCTTTGCCTTAATTCTGATCACCATATTACCGATTGTCATCTGGCCCCCAATTACCCTGACTTTGTTCGGGAACAAGTTAATGCAACTTATGGTTTTTCCAAACCTCAGAATAACCCTTATTCGAATACCTATAATCCAGGTTGGAGAAATCATCCTAATTTTAGTTGGAAGCCACAACAATCAAGTAACTTTTAGGGATAAAACAATACATCCAATACGTCCACTTTTAAGTACCCGCCTAAATCTTTTGCAAATCCAAACCCTGAGTACTCTTCACATTATCCTCAGAATACCTCACAACCTCCTCCGACTGAATCATCAACAGAGCCCACTTTAAATTCTATCATGAGTACACTTTTAGATATGAGAGGTGATTTCAATAGGGACATGTCATCCATGAAGGTCAAAATTTCAACTGTCAAAGGTGATGTCTCCGTATTGAAAAACAACTTATCTTCAACGATTCAATCCGTTTCAAATTTAGAAAAACAAGTTGGGCAGCTATCTTATAACATGGCTAAACGAGAGGATAGATATTTGCCAAGTCAACCTGTTACCAATCCGAGAGGCTAGCACTATCTAGAAAGCCAAAACATCGAGAGTGCCAAGGCCGTGGTGACCCTCAGAAGTGGCAAAACAGTAGATAACCAAATAGGTGAACCTGTCAATCGGGATGATCAAACACCCGATCCGACAACCAAGCGTCCAGCCCGAGATGATTCTCATTTCTCATCTAATATTGACACATCTAATTCTAGAGAGCCTGATCCAGATAAATATATCTCTAAAGTTCCTTTCCCAGCAGCTCTTAAGGATCCTTCTTCAACCATAAAAGCTCGAAAAACTGTCGAAGAAATCCTTGAAACCTTTAAGCAAGTCAACATCAACATTCCTCTGCTTGATGCCATTAGACAGATTCCTTCCTATGCTAAGTTTCTTAAGGATCTGTGTACCCATAAATGCCAGGCTAAATCCAAAGTGTCTACAAAGATCTTCCTCACTGAGCAGGTTAGTTCAATTTTAAAACATGATACACCTCCCAAACTAAAAGATCCTGGTACCCCTACAATACCTTGTTATATAGGAGACTACAATATAGATGGCGCCCTACTTGACTTAGGTGCCAGTATTAACCTTATGCCTTATTACCTGTATAAGGAATTTGGGATGGGGGAACTTAAACCGATACCTGTGATTTTGCAATTAGTTGATAGGTCCATTAAGACACCTAGAGGTATCTTAAAAGATGTTTTAGTCAAAGTGGATAATTTCTTCTTTCCTGTGGACTTTGTTGTCTTAGACATGGAACCTGCTGTCCACTGCAAAAAGACTGTACCCATTATCCTATGACGTTCCTTTTTGGCCACTGCCAATGCCTGCATAAATTGTAGAACTGGGGTGATGGATGTTTCTTTTGGTCACATGCATGTTAAATTGAATATTTTTAAAACTACATGTTTGCCTGAGCCTGATGATGATGAATGTTATAATGTTGGTATTTTGACTGAATGTATTGATGATAAATCTCATTCTATGATAACCGATAAACTGTCTGCAATTGTGAGTGAGTATGATGTTAATCATGATGATTATGACATGAAATTATATAATGATGGATTGACTGCTAGTCTGCATGAATATGATTTAGATGATGAGAATAATGTTAGTATAAGAATTGCATAGTCAAAAGATGATACTGGAACACAAATGGATTCTGGACCGACCGATCGCACACCTGAGCGACCGGTCGCGCCAGATCCGACCGATCGCACACATGAGCGACCGATCGGTCACGATTCTGAAAATGACTGAGAAATCATCTCTTGGGTTGTTGAACCCCATCCATCACTCTCATCAACTCCTGCCGTTACTTCAATGGAGTCACCACCTGAACTTGAACTTAAACCACTACCTAAAACTCTAAAATATGTTTTCCTTAGATTAAACTCTACTCTTCCCGTTATCATTTCTTCATCTTTATCTTTTGATCAGGAGAGTCAGCTTGTTAATGTTCTTAAGGATCATAGGAAAGCTATAGGTTGGACAGTCGTTGATTTGAAAGGTATTGATCCCTCGATTTGTATGCATAAGATTCACTTAGAAGATGAGTCTAAAACTGTTAGGGAAATGCAACGCCGTCTAAATCCGAATATGAAAGAGGTAGTGAAAAAAGAAGTGGTGAAACTGTTGGATGCGGGTATTATATACCCAATTTCTGATAGCCAGTGGGTACACAGGTGGTACCTAAGAAATCTGGTCTGACCGTAATAGAAAATGATAAGGGAGAGCAAATCCCGATGCGCCAAACTACAGGATGGCGTGTTTGTATTGATTATAGGAAACTTAATGCTTTGACTAGAAAAGATCATTTCCCTCTTCCTTTCATTGATCAAATCTTAGAAAGACTTTCTGGCCAGAGCTATTATTGTTTTCTAGATGGATATTCAGGGTATAACCAAGTTGCAGTTGATCCTCAAGATCAAAAGAAGACTACTTTTACTTGCCCTTTCGGTACTTTTGCTTATCGTAGGATGCCTTTTGGTCTTTGTAATGCACCTGCGACATTTCAAAGGTGTATGATGGCCATCTTCTCTGACATGATTGATAAATTTCTTGAAGTTTTTATGGATGATTTTTCGGTGTTTGGAAATTCTTTTAAATCTTGTTTAGACAATCTCTCTAAAGTTCTTGAGCGATGCATTGAAACCAATCTTGTCCTCAGTTGGGAAAAGAGTCACTTCATGGTTCAAGAAGGAATCGTGTTAGGGCACATTGTTTCAAAACGTGGAATAGAGGTCGATAGGGCTAAAGTTGAGTTAATTTCTAAATTACCTCCACCGACTTCTGTGCGTCAAATTCGCTCTTTTCTGGGTCATGCTGGATTTTACCGCCGTTTCATCAAAGATTTTTTCTAAAATTTCACGACCCTTATGTGAATTACTAGCCAAGGATGTCCCCTTTGTCTTCAATGATGCCTGTTTGACTGCTTTCAAGACTATTCGTGATTTACTATCTACCGCACCTAAAGTTCATTGACCTGATTATTCCCTACTGTTTGAACTAATGTGTGATGCCTCTGATTCTGCCATAGGAGCTGTGTTAGGACAACGAGTAAGTAAATTCCCACATGTGATTTATTATGCCAGTAAGACCCTCTCTGAATCTCAATTAAATTATACGACTACTGAGAAGGAATTGTTAGCACTAATTTTTGCATTGGAAAAGTTCCGTTCCTATCTCCTAGGTTCCAAAATCATTATCTATACTGATCATGTCGCTCTGCAATATCTTTTAGCTAAAAAGGATGCCAAACCTAGACTGATTCGTTGGATCCTGCTTTTGCAAGAATTTGATCTAGAGATTAAGGATAAGAAGGGTTCAGAAAATGTAGTTGCTGATCACTTGTCCCACATTCCTTTAGAACACATTCTTGATAACACTCATGTTAATACCTCCTTTCCAGACGAGCATCTCTTTCAGGTGACTCGTTTTTCACAACCGTGGTATGCCCATATAGTTAATTTTCTTGTTTCCGACAAGCTTCCGGATTCTTGGTCTAAAAATGCCAAAGACAGATTCTTTTCCCAGATTAAATATTATATATGGGAAGACCCTGAGTTATTTAAGCACTGCTCTGACCAAGTTATCCGTAGGTGTGTGCCCGAGTCTGAAGTTCATGATATTCTCACTTTCTGTCATACACATGCATGTGGTGGTCAATTTCTCAGGAAAGAAAACTGCGGCAAAAGTTTTACAAAGTGGATTCAATTGGCCTATGATTTTTAAGGATGCTCATAATTTTTGCCACTCCTGTATTAGGTGTCAAAAGATTGGAAATATTTCTCGTCGGAATGAGATGCCTCAAACTCCGATCTTAGTTGCCGATATTTTTGATATTTGGGGCATTGACTTCATGGGCCCCTTTCCACCTTCTTTTGGTTTTCAGTATATCATTGTAGCTGTCGACTATGTGTCTAAATGGGTAGAAGCTATAACAATTAAGTCAAATGATCATAAAGTTGTGGTTAAATTTCTTCAAAGTCATATCTTTTCTCGCTTCGGTTGTCCTCGTGCGACTATTAGTGATGGTGGTTCTCATTTTAATAATCAACATTTTGCTTCCCTTCTTAGAAAGTACTCTATTACTCATAAGGTAGCCACCCCTTATCATCCTCAAACTAGTGGCCAAGTAGAACTTTCTAATAGGGAAATAAAGCGTATTTTAGAGAAAACCGTTCGCATTGACCGCACAGATTGGGTCATAAAGCTAGACGATGCATTGTGGGCTTACAGGACTGCTTATAAAACGCCTATTGGTATGTCCCCATATTGATTAGTTTTTGGTAAGCCTTGTCATTTACTTGTTGAATTAGAGCATCGAGCTATGTGGGCCATTAAAAAGCTTAATACTGATACCAATGCCATCACAACACATAGGAAGCTTAGTTTATGTGAGCTTGAGGAAATCCGCAATGAGGCATACTTGAATTCCAAAATTTATAAAGACAAAACAAAAGCTTTTCATGATAAACATATTTCGAGAAGGACTTTTGTTGTTGGACATAAAGTGTGGCTTTTCAATGCTAAATTGCGCCTTTTCCCTGGTAAATTACGTTCTAGATGGTCCGGGCCTTTTATCATAAATAACGTATTCGCGCATGGTGCAGTAGAAATCCACAATCCACACACGAATGAGATTTTCACTGTTAATGGGCATAGATTAAAACATTATGTGGAGGACATCGTTCACGGTGAGGTTATTGAGTCCGTCGAGCTGACGGACCCATGCTATAATTGATCCGTTTATGGACGTCGAGCGAAAGACGTAAAATTACGCGCTTCCTAAGAGGCAACCCAGTTTTATGATCTTTCCTTAGCTTTGTAAAATTTTCTTTGATTTTTAGGATTTTTCCATGATTTTTCCAATTTTTCTATGATTTTCTGTGATTTTATTTAGAAATTCGGATTCCTAGATCACGGTCGACCGTCGCAACGACCGCTGCATCGTCCGTGCGGCTCTGTCAAAAATAAAGCTTCGCAGGGTCGATGCAAGGATCGACCATCAGCGCCTCCACACCAATCCTATCAGTCACGGTCGATCGACCGATCGACCGTTGGCGTATTTTCGCATTTCACGGTCGATCGACCGATCGACCGTCGGCTTATTTCTCATATCACGGTCGACCGTCGCCTTCGTATCACAGCATCACCCACTCCCACGGTCGACCGTGGGATCGACCGCCAATATTGTTTTTTCTGCTCGAACGGAACTTTCCTCGAATTTCAATCCTATTCCTACTCGATTTCGTACTCTAACTCATATTGGAGCTTATCCTCTATTTAAATCCGTCCGTTCCTGACTTTCTAGGGCATCTTTTCTTCTTTGATCATCAACCTTCCTCCATCATCCCATTTTTACTCTGTTCTTCCTCTGTTTTCCCAAGTTTCCATCGTGTCCATCGTTGTTCACGTTCCTTCGTCTTCTACCACTCAGCCAGAGAACTGACTTCCGAGATGTCTCGATCGAGCCAATCCTCCTACTATTCTGATGATAGTCCGCCCCACTCCCCGATGTCCGACTTCGCACCTGGATCTCCAATGTCGCAAGCGTCGTGGTTCTTCTCCGATGAGGACTCGATGAGCACTGCCGATTCTCCAACACCACCATCGCCACCCACAGTCTTATGTTTTTCGCCTAGAGTTTGGTCTGAAGACGATGCACCTGGTGATTCCTCTGACGCCTATCCTAATGGTTTTGAGTTCTATGGGCCGTTACCTCCAGCAGATTTGCTTGCCCGCATTGTTTATGATATTCAGCATGCTCCAAACCTTGACGATGCTTGGGTCTCCTTCGAGAGTCCCGGCGGTTCAAAGTTCGTCGTCCCGCCACGTTCCCTCATTGATCCTGCTCTTCTCACTCCTCCTGATTCACCGTACGCATCAGATGATCCTGACCGTCCGCTGACCCCGATGTCAAGTGATTATGATTCTGATGACGAAGATAGCGAGGATGAGACGGATGACGACTGAGGAGTTTTGCTGATTTAGTTTCTTTAGGACTCTCTTAGTGGTTGGTTATTTTTCTAGTTTTCTTTTCTCGTGGTGAGATGGTGTGCTTTAGAGATGCTACCGCAATGAGTTTTTATTTTTCTTTTGGATTATATTTTATATTTTTCTTTGGAGTCATGTAGCTATTGGATCATCGTAGTTTATGGTCAATAACAGCATAGGATCTTCTGCCAATTGTTTCCTTTATACCTTTCAGCTTTTCTTTAGACTATATTTATCATTCTATTTTATTTGATCTTTTGGAAAGGTATCTTTTATGGCAGGTGTTCCTTTGGAACTTCTTAAGGGGCGCATGTTACAAATATTATATGATCCATCAGGGGGTTATTCTTCAGTTGTTATATATGTCTCTAATGTTTCATGGTGATTTCTATGGTTTTATCTGTTTAATCTCTTCTAGAGACAAGCATTTATTCCATAGCGATGTATTCTTCTTATGGGGTGGTGTGGTGATCGTCTTTTATGCAAGCCAACTGCTTATAGCGCGATATTTACGGTGATCTCTACCCTTTTTTTTCCGTGCTTTATTTTGAAGACTTAGTGTAATTGGGGTCAATTACATTCAAGTTGGGGGTAGATTCTAGGAATTTAATTTTTAGTATTATACATCCCTTGAAATATGTCAAAAGGATGAAATTATGATATGATTTGACAAAGATGCAGGTTTTAGAACTTTATTTTATGGATTATTCTGAGACTTGTATGTCACATAAGGGATAGTAAATTTGGCTATGCATGACACTATTTCTATACTTTAACACTTTTACCATGATTTAAGGATAATTTGACATATCCTAATGCACATGTTCACTTCCACATGTTAAGGGGTTGATATTAGATTCTAAACATGATACTAGGATAGATTTACAAGTCTATGTCATAGCACAGAAAATACATGAACACATGCAATTATCTGAGTATGCGAAAAAAAAAGGATTTTCAACTTAATAACCGGGCAGCGTGCCTAGCCAGCATGGTGTTCGCGTAAAAAGGTTGGATTTCTTGAAAAAAAAGTAGATTTTCAACTCAGTAACCGGGCAGCGTGCCTAGCCAGCATGGTGTTCGCGTAAAGCGGTTGGATTTCTTGAAAAAAAAAAGAGAAAAGAAGGGTTTCATACTTAGTAACCGGGCAAGGCGCCTAACAAGGTGTGTTGTTCGCGTAAAACAGTTGAAATTCCTGATGAAAAAAATGAATAAAAACGGATATTGCTATGTGATAAGTGGAAGATATGTGCTTGGATAGAAGTGTGATCTTGAATTGTTGAAGTGTTTAGACAAAATTGCTGCTCTGAAGCATGTGGAACCCCATTCACACACAGGAGTGTTAAAGTTATGTTTAATCATGATTAAATATGTTGAAGTGTTGGAAATATGTTATGACATGTTTTGATTTACCATATTTTTATGTGATTGTGAGTTGAAGGATGTATTCATGGATATTATTTCTATTTCAAGCATTAGACCCTTAATTTACCTTTGTTAGGCTTAGAGTGTTTGTATTTGATAGTTTGTTAGTTGATTTCAGGTTTAATGAAGATTCAAGCTAGAAATTACAGGAAAGGCTTAATATGCTGAAATACACTACTCTGTCGACTGTTAGCATAATATTCACCAGAAGTTATCCTTATGGCCAAATATTCTGAAACTTCGAGGACCTGTAGAAGACTTGAAGATGAACAGCTTTCATATTGGACACTTCGTGAGATTCCTGATGGTATGATGGAAGTTTTGAAGAAGATGAAGATATTTAGCTGCTGGAAGACTGGTCCGTCAACGTGCGGGAGAATATTCGCCAAATATTCTAGATAAGTCCAAATATTGTCAAATCTTTGGGATCTGATAGAAGACTTCGAAATCCACATCTTTTGTGTTGGACTCGATCTCAAATTCTGGACGGGTTGAACCCAGTCGCGATCGGAAGAAGCTGTCAGGATCGAACCAGGAAATCCGAGTTGCACTTGAGGTCTAACTCATCCCTAAAACCCTAATCCGGGAATTAAGATATAAAAAGGGTTTTGTGGCTGGAAAACAGAAGCCTCCATAGAGAGAAAAAGAGGGATTCAGATTGGAGAAGAAGACGGAGATGCGGTGTGGATCCCTAACCTTCTTCATCGAATACATGGATCTCATCCAAAAGATGAGTGGCTAAACTCTGTACTTAGGGATCTCATGAAGCTTTAGTGTAGCTTCTTTGTATTTTCTAGTTTGATTCTTGTTATCTTTTCAAAGACATGATCCTATGAATATGGTTTTATTTTATAAAGAGTTGAGGGAATAGAGTTCCTCGACGTACATTCAGACCTACTTGATTGCTGTGCTTGATGGTAGAGATTCGTAGGATGGATTTTATGTTGCTTTTGTGTATGCCTTTGAGATAATTTATGCTAGATGAAGATAGGTTGTACTCAGATTAAGTTCGAAAACAATTTATGCTAAATTTGGATAGGTTATGCCTTAAGAAAGCAATAGCATTATTTTAGGAATCCATGTAAGCTTAAGAAGATGTGGATCTATAATGTCGAGATAAGAAACAAGAGGATAACTAGAGAATACAGGAAGTGAAGCTAAATTGGATTGAGTAATCCCTAGGTTTTCTCTCGTTGATCTACTTCAATTTCGTTAATCGCTTTCTTAATTAGTTTTAATTAATCAGTTCCTAAAAATCCCAAATCAATCCTTCTTCGCTTTAGGACTAGAGTGTTGAAAGTTAATTCTGATGTTTCTTTGCTAGTCAAAGTTTTCCCTGAGGACCAACCCCGTATTTCACCATTATTCTATCTTATTAATTTAGTGTTGAAAGAAAGGTTTACAAATTTCTAAATTGCGTTTTGCATACGTTTTAACGACGACGTTTGTGAGCGATTAGTAGTGTGACTCCAAGTGGCTCAGTCTCTAGCCCTAGCGATGCCACACAGTCGCTAGCTACAAAGGAATGAGACGCCCCAGAATCTATCAGAACATCTACAAATGAACTGGAAAGGTGAAAGGTACCTCTGAGAACAGGAGGGTCAACTGGAGCTGGTGGAAGTGCTAGAGTCTGCTGGGGTGGCAGGTACTGGTAAGGCTGAAAAGGTGGCTGAACAAAGTGTGGGTACTCGCGGTCTTGAAGTGCGTAAACTCCCCCTCTGGGTCCGCCGCGACCTCTGCCTCTCCCGGCTCCTGGTGTCCGCCAACCTTCGCCTGCTCCGCCACGAACTGACTGTGCCCTCAACGTCGGACAGTCTCGGCGAAAGTGCCCCGTCTGCCGGCACTCGAAGCACACAGGAGGTTCAAGCTCTAGCT
Source organism: Narthecium ossifragum (assembly GCA_963920575.1). NCBI lineage: Eukaryota > Viridiplantae > Streptophyta > Magnoliopsida > Dioscoreales > Nartheciaceae > Narthecium > Narthecium ossifragum. The sequence goes on along the minus strand of OY986971.1, from coordinate 13,087,778 downwards.
GCTGGCTCTGGCCTCCTCCGGACGTCTGCCCCTGAGGCCCAGCCGGAAGAAGTGGCTGGCCTCCCTGCCTGGGTTGCTGATGGTACTCAGTGGGTAACGCTGGTACGGCTGCTGGCGTCGTGGGTACCTCTGTTGCCTCCACGAACCTCCTCTGCCCTGAGCTGCTCTCTGTGGCTGCCCTCCGCCACTGGTACTCGCAGACGACGCAGGCTGGACTGCCCTGGGCCCCGGCTCCTGCAACTGAGCCTCAACTGCCAAGGCACAGTCCAGCACCTCTGCGTACGTGCTAGCGCGCTGAGTCGCGATCAGCCGCTGAGCTCGGGCCTAAGCCCCCACTGGAACTGCTCAGCTCTGGCAAGAGGGTCTGCCGACACCACTCCGGCAAATCTGGCAAGTCTCGTGAACCTAGCCGCGTACTGTACTACCGACTGAGTACCCTGAGAAAGGGTCTGGTACTCACGGACAAGGGTCGAGCGCGCACTGTGGGGAAAGTACGCGTCAAGAAACGACGAACGAAACACGGCCCACGATGGGTCATTCCCGTCCCTGGCGGCCTGGAAAGAGCGCCACCAGTCCAAAGCGTCCCCGTCGAGCTGGAACGTGGCAAGTCTGACCCGAACTCGGTCATCCTGGACGAACAGAGTGTCAAGGACGCGACTGACTCCCTCCAGCCAGTTGTCCGCCACCGCTGGGTCGCCTCGAGCACCGCTGAACCTAGGCGGGTTCAGCCTCTGGAAGTCAACCACCGCTGTCGCAACAACACGCTGGTCGAGTGGAGGAGAGATCTCCTCGGTGATGAACGAAACATCCTCCTCCATCACGACCTCAATCCTCGGCTTTGGCTCTCGTGTAGGTACACGGGGCACGGCTGCGTTGGCCCCTAAGGCCCGTCGGGCAGCGCGCTCGTCGCGCGCGGTACCCTGACCCAACACTGGACAGCTAGCTTGGCTCCCTGGCATCTGCACGTTTATCAGAGACGACAAGTGTCCACCTGTAAGAAATCAAAACACAGCAGCAATCATTAAAGCAAAAGCATAACACACATGAGCACGATCAAGCACACAGGGATGCTCTACTCCTAGAACTATCCCAATCCACGCTCAAAACCTTAACCGCAAGTCTAATCCTATCCCTGGGACCTACAGCCTGCTCTGATACCAAGTTGTCACACCCCTACCCAGAAAACCCATCTAGGACGGGGCGTGAGGGTTCCTATCTCTATTCATCTTCAATTGGCGCGATACAAAGCGGAAAAGACGGATAATTTAAACAATTGTATTCCAGAGGTGAACAGATATTCAATTCATATAACATCAAGTTGTACAGTTACAAAATTCCATTCTAATACTTCCAAGGTAAAGATATAATACATGATCCCAAAATCCTCGAAATGTTTACAACATATATATTATCAAAAAGGTACAACAGTAAATCCTCCAGCAACCTCAAGCGCCTCTGGATGTACTCCACCGCCAAAGGCCGATCCCGCCGGCTCCACAGACGAAGAACTGCCGCCTGCACCTGCAAACGTAGCCCGGGTAGGAGTGAGCGATAAGCTCAGTAGGGTTCTACTCTACGACACACTGAAAGGAGGAAAACAACAACAGTGTTGTCTTCCCTCTCAAGTCTAACGGATGCCACGGGTCCCACAACCCTATTGATGTCCCAAGAGCTCCTGTCATGAAATCTCTCTCATGAACATGTTACTAGGAGGCCAAGGAACAGTAACATGCAAGATAACCCTTACCCAAGCTGGAGTACCAAGCCTTAGGGAACCACGTCGGGAACGCATCAACATCCATCCTTAGCACTTGGCCTTGGAAGACAACACGACCTCTAAACCTCAAACACTGATCAGAGTCAACTGTCGCAAATCCTCAAAGGACATGAGATTCGATTATACAATCACATCCTACTCCTGACTACCCAACCACGGTCTTAAAGCTAGATCCGAGCTACCCTAGAGCCTCGGATCGGCGACCCAAACCATCGCCCACCTATCCTCAAATGCTTCTAATGCATACAATGCATGAACTTAGGCAAACATCTATCCTAGATGTCTCTACATGCCAAAACATCAATTTCAGGTTCACAGTTATACAATAGCCCTCGGCACTCGCCGGCAAGAGGCTAAGGTTCCACAATTCCTCATTAGCTAGCACTCATAGCTAGCAAATGGCTAAGCAAACCATTAAGCAATTAAATACCAACCACACATGTATTTAAAAGCAAGCCACATCATCAATTTACCCAAAGGAAAACAACATGTGATTCAATTCTTAATCTCAATAGAAATCCCTTGAAAACTTCATGAAAACCTCATACCAACCTCCCAACATGTTCAATTATCAAACCCAAGTGAAAGCCATCCAAGAAAAACCAGAAAACACTGCTCAAGGGCCCACGGTCGATGTGACGGTCGATCCAACGGTGGACCGCGGGGCCATGGTCGATGTCACGGTCGATGCGACGGTCAACCGTGAGACCAAGGCGAAGAAAACCAAAGGGTGTCGGTCGATCCACTCATCGACCCTGGGAAGCCTAAAACCAAACAGCGCCTGACGGTCAATGCGACGGTCGATCCGGCGGTCGACCGTCATGTAAATGGTGAAAAGAGAAGATCCCGCGATGGATCCATGCATCGACCCTTGGAGGCTAAAATCCAGACAGAGCTCGACGGTCGATGCGACGGTCGACCGTCAGGCCCAGAAAGAGCAAGTCAATACTTGACGGTCGATGCACCGATTGACCGTCGAGCCTCAGGCACAGTTCCTCAGAACAGTGCCGGAAATCCAATTTCTTGGATTTCAAGGATCAAATCAGTTGGAATTAGATGAGATTTTGCAAGCAAGTGTAATTCTCGATGGGGAATCCAATGGTATAAAGAAATCACATTTTTGACGGTTAAATCTCCTATCTAGGTCCAAATGGACGAAAACCGACAAAACGGCGATAATACGGAAACCAACCATTAAAATACCGAATTCGCAACGTAGGAATACAGAAAAGGAACTACATCACACGTGCAAGGAGCTACAAAGCATTCTAACATGTATTCCTATAGCGAAAGCACATAAAACCTATCCTAGGAGAACCCGATCCTAAGATCGAGGTAGAAACACCTACTTGAGCAAGTAGGGTAGCTCCTCCACGCGTCCAACCAGTCAAGCCGCCAAGATCCGCGCTCTAAAAGCTGCGTCTCTGAGCCCTAGCTCAGCCGAAGGAGAGAGAAGGGGAGAAAACGACAGGAGAAGAGAAGGAAAGAGAAGAAAGGGACAGGGCTTATATAGAAAATCCGGATCTATCTCAGCCGTCCGATTCGATCTTTCCCGATCGAGCTCTGATCTTCCGATCGGACGCACCCTAGAGATTCTAATCAAACACATATATCAATCCAAGGCCGTGGGTGCAACGCGGGTGTGAAACCGACCACCAGAGAGCATATTTACGAAAATGCCCCCGGGGTCCAAACCGTCACACGATTGCCCGATCGTGCCCGACACGGAACCAAACTAACAGGAAACCGGCTCTCGACCCATGCGGTCGAGCCAGGTCTGAGGGACGGTCCCTCACAAAAGCTAAGTCCTACTAGGGATCCCACAAACCCCACTATCACCCCCATGGTCCCAGTCCAAGCAAGCCTCTCCCGTCACAACCAGGGGAACCACAACACAAGGAGAACACCCTTTCCCCTACTGGTTACCAAGCAGGACAACCCAAAAGGGGCAACGCTAACCACGACTTAGCATTTGATACTGGAGTACTAGGGACCAACCCCAACCCACGCCTAGCCTATCATGCCTATAATGCACAAGGAAACGGACAAATAATAAAGAAAGCAGTATAAGCAAGCATCAAGCAGGGGCACACCTTCGGCCCATTTATACTAAAACACTCCCGAGGGTCATGACTCCCTCGGTTCACCACAAAGCAATAAAGAGGCATACATGCAAAGGGCATACAGATAAAGGGCATACATGATATCACATTTATACTACACAATCCTGGTGGTCACCACTCTCCCGGTTCAACCACAAAGCAATGAACACAACAGTCTATAACAATACTACTAAACATATCAGAAAGCTGTACACAAAACCATCATGGCAAGCCATGCGGGCAAAACCGCTAAAAAGCGCATGTATACGAAGCCTCGCGGGCAAAACAACCTCAAACAGGCATTCTGGCACAAGTTGGATCGATCCAACACCTTTGGATCGATCCGAACTGGCCTTGGATCGATCCAATGAATTGGATCGATCCAACTAGCGCTTGGATCGATCCAACTCGCCCTTGGATCGATCCGGCTAGGGAAAAACAAAGAAAACAAACGAGGTCGATTGATCCAACTCGGCCTTCGGATCGATCCGGCTAACCTTGGGATCGATCCAACTAGCCCTTGGATCGATCCGGTTAAGAAAGACCAAGGGAAGCCGCACAGTGCCACCCTCAGGGGCTGTTCCTGGGACAAGTTGGATCGATCCAACTAGCACCTTGGATCGATCCCACCCGGCCCTCCGCCCAGCTTTCGACGGCGATCACGGCCGAAAAACTGAGCCAAACTTCACCAAACTTGGTGAGTTGGTAGAGCCGAT